>CAUYNB010004762.1:0-13376 GCA_963574225.1 Lagothrix lagotricha | reverse complement strand
TCCCTCCCCTGCTCTGAACCGGCTCGGCTCCCCTCCTCCCTCCCCTGCTCTGAACCGGCTCCCCTCCCGCCCCTGCTCTGAACCGGCTCGGCTCCCCTCCTCCCTCCCCTGCTCTGAACCGGCTCCCTTCCCGCCCCTGCTCTGAACGGGCTCCCCTCCCTGCTCTGAATGAGCTTGGCATAGTCAGTTCTGTAAAGTGACAGGCAACATCCTGAGGGAGGAAGGATCTTGCCAGTTGACACCCATGGGGCCACTCTACGGGCTCCCGTGTTCTCAGGAAGCCCCTACAGACAGAGAATATGGGTGGAGAGGGGAAACTGAGACCCAGAGACAGGAAGTCCTTGCCTGGAGACATTCATCCTGTCAGCAGTGATCTGGGATTAGAACCCAGGGCTGACCTTTGCTAGCCTTGAGAAGGAGCCTCCCTCAATCCCAGTAAGTCCATCTTTCCCTGTAGTTGGCTGAAACTGAGCAGCATGCATATCTCACTTTATTCCTACCACACCCAGAGAAGCAGGAGGCAGAGGCACAGTCAGCTGTTTTCAGTCGGAGAAAATGAGACACAGACACACTAGGCCTCTCTCTCAGGGCCCCACCCGTTCCCAGAGGCCAGGCTGGTGCTCAGGACTACTGTGCATGAAACGCGGGTGGGCCCTGGGACCCCAGCCCCCCTGGGCCCGTCTGGCTCACGTCGTTGCTGATGGTGGAGTCTCGGTGGATGAGGCGCTGCACGTGGCTGTCGATGCTGCTCCCGGAGGAGAACTTGGTGAGCGTGGCTGGGTGGGCCTCCCGCTCCCGCTGCCTCACCACCACCTCGCAGGCCTTCCACTCTGCCAACACCTGCTGGTACCTTGCTGCCACCGCTGCGTCCACCTGTACTTAGACCACACCGGGACCATGGGGGAGGCACACAGGGCCTCCTCTTCAGGAGCTGGGCCTGCACCGGAGCTTGGGTCCTGAGTCTCAGAAGCTGGGGCAGCTGGAGACTCAAGATGGGCCTCAGGGTGAAGACGGTGGCACTGCCCTGCTAACGCTTTCCCCTGCCACACCTCTTTCCAGCTGGGAAGCGGCTGAGGCTTCCAAGGGCCCCTCCCTGGCATCCCTTGGCCCAGCTCCCCATCTCGCAAGCCCCTCGGGACAGGCTCCCTTACCTGTTCCATCTCCTTCTTGCTCATGCCGAACTTGTAGTGGCCAAGCAGAAAGGGCCAGACGTCCCTGCGGATCTCGTGCTCCACGCCCCCGTAGTACACCTGCCGCAGCAGCTCCAGCTCCTTGTAGTTCTGAGGGGACCGGGGAGCTTGACTGCAGCCTCCAGGCATGGAGGCCCAGCTGGGTGAGCCCCATCCCATGGAGAATGGGTCGGGGTGGCTGCTGAAGCCCAGGCAAAGCCTGCTTTGGGGTGGCCACCTCCTCCCGTGCCTTGGCTCACAGCTGGATGGGGTCTCGTTCTGCTCGCCTTCCTTACGGGGCAGGAATTGGAGCCGGGAGAGACGCAAAGCTTTGCCCAAAGTCACAGGGTGACATGGAGGCAGCTGGTCCCCTCCTGGGTCAGACCCATGCCCAGCTGCATGACACTCTGCCAGGAACCTGGTCACTCTGTGGCATTGGCCCTGGCCTGTCAGCAGTACCCACTGCCACATTTTACCCTGACTCCCATCTGGTCCACGGCGGACCACGCTGCCCTCACTCCTGCCCGCCCCAGCCGTCGGCCTGTGGCCCCGGAACCCCAGGGTAGGCACCTTTTTGTCCTTCTGGTACTTGCTCCACACGTCCTTGGTGAGGCCTCCAGAGGCCCCTGGGGGCCGGTCGGGTGGGATAATGCTGTGGTGCACCAGTGCTGACAGGTGGGTCCGCACCGTGTTCAGGTGGCGGCAGTGCGCCAGCCCTGCAGGGGCAGCGGTGGGCAGCGGCAGGCTGGCACCTGGGCCACCCACCCCTGCCTGCCACAGCCCGGCTCTCCCCGACACTCACAGCCCGGCTCTCCCACTCTCACAGCCTGGCTCTCCCCCCACTCACAGCCGGCTCTCCCTCCACACTCACAGCCCGGCTCTCCCCTCACTCACAGCCCGGCTCTCCCCACAGTCACAGCCTGGCTCTCCCCCCACTCACAGCCGGCTCTCCCCCCACACTCACAGCTGGCTCTCCCCCTACACTCACAGCCCGGCTCTCCCCCCACTCACAACCGTAGAAAGCCCGGGACACGATCTGCCGCTTCATGCTTTCACACAGCAGCCTGAGGGGCAACCTGTGGGAACAACTGGGCTCAGCGGGGAGAGGCCACGGCCCTCTGGTGGGAGAAGAGAGAGAAGGGGGAACGTCTGGCCTGGGGGGTAGGTAAGCCACTGGGGAAGGTGCCAGGAGGAGGAGCCGCAGCACAGCAGCCTCAGCGGGGTCCCTGCCTGCCACCCAGGGGAGATCAGTGGTGGGGCCCCCACCTGGCCCCACCCACCCAGGGATCTTGGTCAATGAACTTCACCTGCGTGAATCTTCATTTCCTCATGTGAAAAATGGTGAGAAGCACCAGAGGGTCCTCAGGATTAATAAATAAAAGACAAAGTAACGGGTAAAAGAGAACACCTCCCATGAAAGCCACTCCCTCGCTGCCCTGGCACACGGCAGACGGCTGCTGAGTGTTCACATGTCTATGTGCACACCAGGAATCAGAGCTCACGAGTACTGAGCAGCGATGTGCCAGTCACAACGCTGGGCGTGCACACGGGCTCTACCTCATTCTGTGCCACCTTAGGCAGCAAGGGGTGTCATCCCCATTTTTCAGATGAGGAAACCGAGGCTCAGAACTGTAGAAGCTCGCAGTAATTCAATCACTTGCAAAAGTCACATGGGCAGCAAAAGTGAAATCTGAACCCAGGTCTGCCCAACTCTAGACGCCACCCTGTCGTGCAAGTGACACGGCCTTAGGACGGATGAACACACAGGTGGCTGGACATGCTGACAGGAAGCTGGGGCCAAGCCCCGCCACTCACCGGTCAGGGACGCAGCTGCAGCGGCTGGGGGTGGCGTACGGGGAGCTGCTGGAGAAGCAGGAGAGACAAGGGGAGCCCTGACTGCACAGGGCCGCCAGGTGCCAGGCTGGCGGGCTGGGCCCAAAGCCCTGCATCTCGATCATGTCGCCGGCATCTGAGGGCAGGAAGGGTGCCACGGTCAGGGCCCGAGAAGCCTTCTCTCCCAAGCCCCCTGCAGCATGCCCACCTCTGTGCCCAGAGCTGCAGCATGAAGTCACCCACTGGTGGAAAATCACAGAGGTGGGGCCTGCCTGGTCCAGAGCCCAGAGATGGAAATGGCAGGGAGAGGGAGCCTGACACTGCCTAGCCTCCAGCAAGCCCGGGGAGGGTGGCGAGGCGTCTTTCTGTGTGTGCTGAGACACTTGGACCGAGTCTTGGATGACCGTGGCTACCTATATCTTGCGACCAGCAAACACTTACTTTTCTAGAGGGAAGGGACAGAAAGAGAAGGAACGATAAAGACCTGAGCTCCCTAAAATGCCACCAGCTAGCTCAGCCTTCAAGGATTCAGCCTGGTCCTCTTGGCAAACTCTGAGATGCCCAAGAAGGTGTCAGAATGCTTCGAACTCTGAACTCTCCCCTGCAGGGGAGTCCCCACTGTCCAAAGCCCCTGAGGAATCTCGGAGCAGCCTACCCTGTAGGCCTGGCTCTTCTGAGGGAGTCTAGATCTGGTGGCCAGTGGCTACGGATGAACAGTGCCCCATGTCCAGGCCAGGCACCCCTGGCAGATGGCTGCCAGCTCACACAGGCCCTGAGTTCTGATCCGTCCCTGCCTAGCCTGAGAGCACTTAGTATGGTGGCCTCCCTAAAACACAGTGGGAGCTGGGAGGACACGCACGATTTTGGGGCTGTTAGGCCACTGTGGGATGGGGTGGTGTTGGCACAGAGGCCACCGTCCAGTGTCACAGTCAGAGAAGAAGGGGCCCTGGAACAGCCTCAGAAGATGACTCCTTGGACACAGCTACACTGCCAGCAGACAGCCTGCTCAGCCAGCCCCGGCGGCCTGAATCAGAATCCAAGACCCTTGAGAGCTTCCAGGGCCCAAGCAGGGCAGGGCACTGCTGAAGGGGAACGCTGGCAGGCCCAGTGAGCCACAGAGATGAGGCAAAGTGAGAGAGGAAGTGGAAGGACAGGACGCAGAGGTGATGCCAGGAGGGAGGGAGAGAGTGGAGAAGAGTCGGATGGACGGGGAGGGAGAGCCGTGTGTGCTGAGCAGAGTCCTGCCAGCAGCGCTTTTCTTGGCTGGCTCCCCCCGTGGCCTGGAGCAGGTGTGGGCCTGGCTTTGGCGGCAGCCAGACTCCACCTCTGGGTGTGCCTTGGTGGGGAGGGCTGGGCTGAGCCCCTTCCAGTCCCCTCAGCGGTTGCCCTGGCTGGGCCGCGGCTCTCTTCCCAGACCTACGGCTGGGATCTTTGCAGGTATCTGGCCCTTCAGCTCCGCCAGGAGGCAAATTAAGGGAACACACTTGGCGAGGAGGGGCTGCGGCTCTGGGAGTGAGGGAGTTGCAAGCCATGCCTGAGACTCTGGAAGGCGGGGAGGGGTGAGTGCAGGTGGGGTGGGGCGGGAGCCCAGCTCAGCCCTGAGCAGGCAGGAGACAGGACGGCAGTCCTGGGAGGAGCCAGGGTGGGAAGAGGCCCAGCCAAGCAGGCAGCAGGCAACAGGCGGGCAGGCAGGGAGGGCAACAGGGGTGAGGGCGGGGTGGGCAAAAAGGAAAGCAGCTCATGCCCAGGAGGCAGGGCCCAGCCAAGGCAAGTCCTGGGTCAATGCTCTTCACCTTAATTCTCCAGGAAGGAGCTGAAGCCGCCAGCATTTGAGCACTGTGTGAAAGCCCAGCGCAGCAGCTGGAGCTACTGAGCGACTGGGGGAGGGTGCAGGCTGGACGGGGGTCTGCTGGGTCAGTGTCGACTCTGACTCTCTCCTCTGAGCATGAGGAAAGGGTAAAGCAAGAAATCAGGGTGGGCGAACCGCACAGCCCCTAAGATTCCGAGTGAAAGGTGCCTGGCCTGGAGCAGAATTAGAGTGAATAGCATCTCTGCTCTGTGGGGAGGCAGCAGGAAGAGGAAGGGGAGAGGAAGAGGGAGAGGAAGTCTGGACACCCCGCCACTGATTCACATGCACAAGTCAAGCATGTTGCAGGCCTGGAAAGCCCCAGCTGGCAGAACGGACTCAACAGTGTTGTCATTATGGACTGAGTGGAGCTGGGCCCGCTCCCCACACCTGCTGATTCTGCTCTTCACCTCCTCTCCTTTCCCGAGTATTAGAGGCCCAGAAGCTGCACACTGGTTGGCCTAGCCCCTGAGTTCCTTGAGAAGATGCACAGATAGGCCCGGAGGCTACTGGACCCTTGGAAGTGAGCCTGGAGTTTCTCTGATCCCAGAGGCCTCAGTCCTAAGACTAGTCGGGGACAGGCTTTGTATCACCAAGTCAGCCAAGGCCTCTGGTAGGCCCCTCTAGCCTCCAGCCTGACTGCCAGTTCGTGGGGTAACAAGTGGCTCCTCGGATCCCCTCAGACCTCAGCGTCCCCACTCTGCTTGGTCAGTTAACTGGAAACAAGCAACACCCCCAGGTCAAGGTTTGCCAGGAACTGACTGGCAGGGGCGTGTGCTGGCGATAAACATAGAAGTAGGATGCCCCCGCCCAGGTCTGGCCTACAGGCTCATACTGGAAGGATGGGGAGGGAGGGGGCATGAGGGCAGGCAGCTGGCAGGCTTGTGCGGAGGGTGTGCTGGGTGTGTTCTAAGCACAGACCGGGTCGCCCTGCCTGCCCAGAGACTCATTAGTGCTGGCTTTGTGGCCAGGCTAAGGAACTGGGCTTCCTGGCAGAACTCTGTGGAAGCATCAGGGAGTGTGGCATATTCTGAGGACATCCTCTGCAGGTGGGGGAAAGGGAGAAGCAACTGATTTTGTGGCATGGAGGGGGTGGGAATGGGAAGGCTCCCCCATCTCTGGGAGAACTGGCCTCAGCCTCTTCCTAGCCAACCCTTCCTTGAGCACCCAGCCCAGCCCTCACAGGTTGCCCAGCTGACTGCTTGCTGAATAGTGGGGCTCCCTCCCTGCCAAGCCAGCTCTGTGCTAGGAAAGATGGGTGGTGGGCAGAGGAACCCTGAGGGACTGAGGGTACTGCACTGTCACCTCCAACAAAGGAGACTCTCCATTTGTGGACCCTGAGGTTCATAGGGGCGGGAACACATCTGTCTTACATCCCTGGCCCAGGTGAGGAGGCGGAGCTCTGGCAGTGTGAGAAACTTGCTGGGAACCGTACAGGGAACGGGGCAGAGCTGGGCGGGAATTCATGTCACCAGGCCCTGAGCCCGGCTCCTTCCCGGACATCGTGCTGCGGCTACTTCTAGATTTCATGCCCGCTGGGGGCCGCAGGCCTCCTGGGGAAACTGGGCCCTGGGGCTCGTCCCATGGTAGCTGTCACTGTCCACATGACCTGCCCAGCCCTGCCCCTGCCCCAGGAAGGACCCGATGCCTCCATCCTGTTTCTGTTAAGTCAGGAGTCAGAAGCGCCAGGCCCAGAGGCTGGTCTTCCCAATCAGCAGAGAGAAAGGAAGGGACCTCTGTTGCATTTGCCAGTCTGACCCCCGGAGTAGAAACGGGCTCCGAGAGCCAGTCAGGATTCCCAAGGGGCAATGAGATAACGAGACCTTCCTATTAGCACATTCTCCTCGCAGCCCGGAGCCACCTGCCCTGGGCCAGCCCTTCTTCTTGCCAGCACCTGTCTGGCCTCCTCCGGCCCTCCCTGATCTGCCTTCTGCTGGAAGGGAAGTGCCCTGGGTGCAAGTCCCCTAATGCCAACACTGCCGTTCGAGCCCCTGCAGTGGGTGGCAGGTGGGCCCGGGAGGGAGGGCGGGGGACGGGGTGGGTCGGGGAGAGGGGAGGGATAAAAACCTTTCATCGGATTGGGAGCTGTGAGGTTCCGCGAGCAGATCATTGAGAGCATCGCGTGCAGTTTATCCTCCTCTTCCTCATCATCGTCCACCGAGGCCGCGCGGCTGGCCGCTAGGTGGTGGTAGTTAATAGTGACTGCTCAAAGAGAATAGCGAGAGGCAGAGGCATGAGGACCCTCATCCCTGGGCAGGAGGGACTCCCTCCTGAAGGTGAGTGGAGTGGAGGCCGGGTTGTCTTGAATCTGCAGGGCGCAGAAGAGGGGAAGGGAGGGGACCAGACAGCTCTTTGGGTGATTTTCTTGGGCGAATGTGGAAGGAGGGGAGGGGCTGGGGCAGCTGCAGAGCCCCACTCTTCGGAGGCACCTCTCTAGAATGACGGAAGAGAGAGAACGGAGGGGGATGTGAAAGATGGGGGCTGTCTGGGACAGGCTGGCAGCTCGGGAGGTCGGTGGCCCTAGCAGAGGCTGGGCATGACAGCGGGCAAATGGGTCCTGACGTTCTTTAGCTCCTGTCAGGCTGGACCAAATCTGAAGATTACTCCAAATCCCTTTCTTCAGACTCTAAATTCCACCTTGTCCCCTCCCAGGAAAAGGAAAGGATTTTCTCATGGCTGTCCTCAAGGAACCTGAGTCGCTTGGTGGCCTCTGCTTCTTGGTGCCCTGGCTTGCCCTTGGGGAAGTGGTCCTTGAAGTGACCAGAATCGGAAAATACCAAAGACTGAAGAGGAGGGGCAGAGATGGGAGAGGCTAAACCAAGCACCAGCCTGAGATTAAGCGCCCAAGATGCATCCCCTGCCAGGTGCGTCTGGGGGGAGGGAATCCCTGCCGTGAGCCTCGGAGCCTGGCGGAGCTGGCTGAGTGTGCGGTCTGGACCCTAATACAGAGACAACTTATGGACAACTCTTTGGCACAAGTTAGGAAATTCAGGGAGCGGGTGGTCTGGCTGACAGTAAACACTGGGCTGGCAAATTCCCTGACCCTTATCTGTAAGAAAAGCAAGCCTGGCCCAGAGAAACCTACAGGTAGCAGCAGCACTGACCAGAAAGGGAATTTTGGTGTTGGTAGATACGCAGATAGACAGACCCCCTGGGCCCAGGGGTGTGTGTCCAGGGCGGGGCAGGACCCACCAGGGCCAAGCCACCTTTATACCTGCCAGCCCCCAAAGTCCCCAGGCAGCCTCGAGTCTGTCTCTGACGCGACCTGCTGCTTCAGCCTACGCTCATCAGTAGCTGGTTTCAGGAGGCCTCTGGCTTCAGGGGTCAGTGGACGATTTCCACCATCCAAAAGGAAGCGCTGATCCCGTCCCCGGGCTGTCTCATGGGGGTCGGGGAGCAGGCGAGGAGCACTGGAGGTTCCCCACCTTCTACTTCTAGTTTCTCCCCGAGTTTTGCCCTGGGCAGGGTCTGAAAGGATACCTAAGCAGTGGTGCCTAGGCCTGCTGAGCCAAGGGTCCGGGGTGGAGAAGTGGGAGGACGGCTGGGTAGGAGAGGCGCACCTTTGCAAAGGCAGTGTCTGTGGGTCAAAGGTCCAGCGGAGAGGGAAGCGGGAGCCTCTCGGGTTAGCCGGGCCTGGTCAGCGGACCCTGCCTGCTGCCCTCCCAGGTGACACTGCGCTCCCCCGCCTCCCTGAGCATCTTCCTCTCTCCCCGGGATGAAGTCGGGACACTCACTGTGTTCGTGCCTGTGGCCGGGGTAGACGATCCGGAACACGTAGTCGGTGGCCCGGCCCGTGCCCATCTCCTCCATATCCACCGAGCGCAGGCTGCTTCGCTTCCGAAGCTTGGGAAACACCTTCCCCTGTGGAGGGAGGGGGAGGGGGTCAGCCTGTGTAGGGCAGAGTCTCAGCCAGGGTTCCACGCCAGGCTGTTCCTCAGAATTCCACGTGGGAAAGGAGGGGAGGTGGGCAGAGCACACACAGCCCTTCCCCCAAAGCCTCCCACCTAGTTACCTTCCCCTGCTGGGTCCACAGCGGGGGCTCTAGCTGTCCCCGAGGCAGCAGCCCATTCTCCAGACAGGACAGAAAGGACAGCAGGTGTCCTCCCTGTGGGAAGTGCAGCGGAGGCCTCTGGATGCCATCCTGGCTCACCAGCACAAGCGTGCCACCGCTCTCTGGGGGTGAAGGCAGAAGAGGGAGGCTGAGGCCTTCTTTGGGGGTCATCACAGCCTGCTGTCCAGCACCCCCAGACTGGGTAGGAGGCAGATGCTTGGGCTACAGCATGGCCTGGGAGCCCCGTGAACAGGGATGGGAGGATGAAAAGTTTTAATGGCCCCATGCACAGTGCGTGGCTGGGAGAAGGCAGCCCCTCTCTTCCCGCCCGAGCCGGGGACAAGGCAGGCTTACTTTGCTGGTGGCAGTGGATGCAGACGACCTGGCTGAAGGGCACCACCAGGGCATAGTCCCAGTAAACACTAGGAAGGAACCAGACTGGTGTTGCCATGTCCAAAGACCTGCCATCCTCCCTTCCTTCCTTCATCTTCTGGTCCTACCACCCCATAAAACTACCCTGAGGATAGGAAGAAATGCGCCCAGCCAGCCATGTCCCCAAGACTTGTGCAGCCCGCTCGGCACAGGGACAGCTGTTGGTCTCAGCGCTGAGAGCTTGGCTCAGACAAACCTCTTCATGCCCAAGCTTGGCTCTGTCTTACAGAGCCTGGCAATCACGCCAGGCAGCTGCTCCCTGCTATCCTGGCGTCCAGATAGAGACTGAGGTTGGCCCCCTGGAGCAAGGGGCTTTCTCCATCCCTCTGCCTGAGGTCAAGCCCACTCCCTGCCCTGGCTCCTCGGAGCGGGTCCCAAAGCCCCCACCTCTTTTCCAGCTCGGAGTCCCCCAGGGTCCCGTTCATGAGCTGGTTGGGGGTCCACTTCAGAGTCAGGCTGTCTGCAGACTGGTGCAGGGAGAGGTAGCCAGGGACCGCCTCCATGTCCTCCTTCTACAGCGGGAGATAGCGGAAGACAGAGAAAATGAAGGGCTGAGAGGCTCTGAGGGATGGCCTGTGAAAAATGAGCTCCTGTGGGGAGGAGGGGAGGCCCAGCTAGCCTAGTCATGGGGTCCTGGACTAGGGGCTGGGCAGGAGCACGGGGAAACAGGACCCATGCAGCAGATCTGGGCACGTCCTTCCCCTGCTCAACCTGGGGCCACTGGCTCTCTCCTGCCAGCCTCCTGGATGTCAGGTCCATTCCAGGCCAGCCATACCCAAGCTGGAGATTTGCCTCGTCTGCTGGCTGCCATTCCTGGCCCGTGCCCACTCAGGGGCAGGCATAAGTCATGTGAGGCAGGGAGTGGGGAGGCTGGGGCCATTCTCCTCTTTCTGTCTTGTCCAGCTCCTCAGAAAAGGAGCAGCCACGGCCTAGAGGCTCCAGTTGTCTAGTTCTGGAACCTTCGGAAGAGGGAGGCTGGGGCAGGGGTGCTGGGACTGAGCTCTAGTCCTGGGGCCTTCAGAAGAGGGAGCCTGACGGAGGTGCTGGGACTGAGCTCTAGTTCTGGGGCCTTCGGAAGAGGGAGGCTGGGGCAGGGGTGCTGGGACTGAGCTCTAGTCCTGGGGCCTTCGGAAGAGGGAGCCTGAGGGAGGTGCTGGGACTGAGCTCTAGTTCTGGGGCCTTCGGAAGAGGGAGGCTGGGGCAGGGGTGCTGGGACTGAGCTCTAGTTCTGGGGCCTTCGGAAGAGGGAGCCTGAGGGAGGTGCTGGGATTGAGCTTCCTACCGGCTGCACCAGCACGTGGTTCTTGCCGTAGAGCAGACGTGTCCTGGAGTTCTGGTGCAGGGACTCCACACACTCGCGGGCGCAGGCAGCCAGCCTGTCCTCTGGCGCACTGCCACTTGAGTGCCGCTTCCGGATCTGTGTGGAAGGCCCGGGCTCAGCCTCCAGCCTTGGGAAATGGGCCTCGGGGCTTGAGAACCCTCAGGTTTCCAGGCTGACCCTCTCCAGCTGACCCCAGGGTCCTTCCTGCTCCCAGTTAGCTCCCAGACCCCCTCTGCTCTCCAGCCATGGACCAGCAGGGGCTCCTGGCATTGCTGTTGTTTTATTGTGGGGTGAAGGCTCTTCTGAGGAGGTCACTACCTTGGGGCATCTCCAAGGCCTGTCCTGTAGAGAGGCCAGTTTCCTGTCCCTACAGGCCCATGGGGGTAGCCCAGATGAGTGCAAGGCATGGGGAGGGGCACCTACCCCTAGGGCTGGGCGCTTTGCAGGGGAGTCCTGGCGAGTGGGAGGACCCCGGATGCGGTGCCTCTGGACCAGCTCATCAGCAGAGGGGTCAGTCCAGTAGTGATCAGCTGTCTTGAGCTTCGTGTATTCCAAGGCACAGGGTCCCACTGTGGGGGCAGGGACAACCAGCTCCGACGGTGCTCCTTCAGTTTTTGCCCCGATCCCCCCACCATGGGCCTGGCACAGGCCTCTGTGCTCTCGGGCTCACCTAGAAGAGAGGCCAGGATCGGGCCGAACACAGGGTCTGCCAGTAACGCCTCCTTCTCGTAGTACTTGCTGCCGGCAGATAAGACAGGGTGACTGCCGGGGCTCCGGGACTCATCCCAGGGCAGTCAGGCTCACCAGGTAGGGACGTCCCCACAAAGACCAGATTCATCTCAGTCTTGGGAAACGGTGAGTCCACTGCGGGGCATGGAAGGGGCGGGGAGATGGGGACGTGCCTGCAGGCCGTCAGGGATGGGCAAGCATCCTGAGGGCGGGGCTGAGGGACGGTCAGAGACGGTCAAGGAAGGAGCTGTTTGGGGAGCGGGGCAGTCACCTGCAGTTTTCCGCCAGGTGTTGCACAACCTTGTCCAGAACTTTCTCGATGAGTGCCGTGCGTACCCATATGTGTTTCAGGGCCTGAGGACTGAGGGCCAGGGTCTTCCCGCTGGCTGAGCTCTGTCTCTGCAGGGCCTCCTGGCTGACCCCGGAGTGTTTCCTGCAAAGGTGGGAGGGCTCCAGGACTGCAATGGTCTAGGGGTAAACCCCAGAACGGTGGCATCAAGAGTGGAGCTTGGTGCCCCAAGATGGGAGCACAGAAAACTGACCGGCATTGGGAGCTGAAGGAGGGTATAAAGCCTTGTGCCCGCATGGAGCCAATCCCCACCCTCAGGCTGATCCCTCATCCGGAGGTCCTGCAAGGAACAGGCCCAGGAAGCCGACTTCCAGACGGGCTGTCCTAGGAAGCAGCACTTGCCACGTGGGAAGAGCCGGAAGGAGGGAAGGGGCAGCCGGGGCTCACCTGCCGTCTACTTGCTGCTGCAGCTCCTGCACTTGGTGGCAAATCTCCCCGGCCACTGGGCACGTCTTCCCCACCTTGGTGAACAGGGCTGCCATCTTGTCACTGCGCAGGAAGCCAGCGGCACGGCGTCTCAGCTGATGCAAGAGGCAAGCCTCTACCGCACCTGGCCACAAAGGAAAACAGCCTCTGAGCCTGGCAAGGACGGGGGAACAGGGAGAAAAGCTCCTCCGCCCCATACCTGCGGTGAGGCAAGGGGTAAGGGCAAGCCCTGACCCATGTTAGAACTAAGGGCAGGCCAGGGAGATACCCTGGCTTCCTCTGAAATTCCCCTCCCCTCCCTCTGCTCCTGCCCAGGGCGAAAAGCTTGGACACGCCAAGCTGTCCTTCTCCCTCGCCTGGTGTGCACAGGTGTCCTGTATGCGGCGTCACCCCTGGGGCCATGAGGCCCAAAGCTCCCCGCTCGGGCGGCATGAGTGTCTCCAGCCCTGGCAGCAAGCACAGGATCCGCACGATGGGGATGTGGGGAGCTGTGGACTCAGGATCGCTTCTGGAGGGTACGGGTGATGCAGCTGCTAAGGAGCAGGGCTCTGAAGGAGCTAAAATATTGCTGACGTCACTGTAGAGATTGGACCCGCCAGTGGCCGCTGGACTGATGAGCCCAGCAGCTGAGAGCAAGAGATTTCTCTCTTCCATGCTAGGAAAGCTTCCCTCTGTTCAGTCATGTTTTAGGGTTAGACTTAGTCTCTGTCTGGACCCAGCGCTCCACAGACCGTGCAGGGAAGAAGGGCTTGGAGGGAGATGGTGGGGAGTTGCCTTGGCCCATATAGACTCTAAAAATATGAGAGTGAGTGTGTGTGAGGAGGGGCTGCTACGTTATTGAGGCCAAGCTAACAGTTTTGCAGGTGAGGAGGGAAAGGCCCAAAAAGGGGAAGAAATCCATCATAGGCACAGAGCAGCAGAGCCGCTAGGACGAGGACCCAGGGCTCTGAACCTTGACCCGAGCCCCTTTCGCCACCTCCAGGTGTGTCTGGTTGTGGGCAGGGGCACCATGGAAGAAGGAGTGCTTTTTTCACACAAACTGAAAACAATGAGCTGTGCTGGAGACGGGGAGTTCAGGACCAGGCTGGGCAACAGGGCAAAACTCTGTCTCTAGAAAAAAAATATATTAAAAAAATTAGCTGGGCATGGTGGTGCACACCTGTAGTCCCAGCTACTTGGGAGGCTGAGGTGGGAGAATCATTTGTGCCACAGAGGTCAGG
>CAUYNB010004761.1:0-69516 GCA_963574225.1 Lagothrix lagotricha | reverse complement strand
CTTCCTCCCCATCACCTACATCTGGCATCTCTCCCCATGCTATCCCTCCCCAGAATTTTAATTTTTAAAGCAATTTTATAAACATTTGTTCATCTGATATCCACAACAAACCTGTGATGTGACAAGTATATAATTCCCTTTTAAAGTAAACTTCAAGTATAACATATGTATAAAAAGTATACAAATAACAAGCATACAGTTCTATAAATTTTTACAAACACACCATGAATCACTGTACAAATCAATAAACTGAACAACAGCCATACCTCAAAAAAGTCCTCCAAAGGTCTTCTTTTAGTAACTGCCCCTACCAAAAGTAACTTCTTTCCTGACCTCTATCATAGGGTGATTCTGTCAAGTTTTCAGCTTTCTAGAAACAGTATCATACAGTATATACTATTCTGTGTTTGGCTTCTTTTTACTCAAAGTACATTTGTGAGATTCATTATGGTGATACATGCAGTAATAGTTTGTTTATTGGTAATTCTCTTCATTGGTGTACCTGCTGATTAGAGGCTCCAGCTGTTTGGATGCAGCTCAGTTCATTAATCCCAGGCCAGGAAAATTCATGACACACCTCTTAGTTGAGTATTTATTCTCAATGCTGAACAGTGTCCCATAACATAAATATGCTAGAATCTAGTTACTTATTTATTTACTCTGTTGTTGTTTAGTTTTCCCCCTAGTTTCAACCTATTACAAAGAGTGTTGCTGTGAACAGTGCTGTACATATTTTAGGGCACATAGGTACATATTTCAAGACAAATTGCTGGATCATAGAATATGCATATATTTAGCTTGAGTAGATACTGCATAATAGTTTCCAAAGTGACTATACCAAATTTTACTCCTACCAGCAGCAGATGAGAGTTGTATTCCTAACTTTGTCACCAACTGGAATCACATCTTATTCATTCTAGCTGGTACGTAGTGGTGTCTTTCTATGGTTTTAATTTGCATTTCCCTATCAACAAAGGAGACTGACTAGGATCCCCTGAGAATACTGAGGACAAGAAAGATCAAATAGTATATCTAGGAACAAAACCCAAGTCTCTTGGCTGTAAGTTCACAGCTCTTTCTGCCACCCCACACAAACTCTTCACTTCCAGAAAGGATTCTAATGAAGCTTCCATACATGCTTTATTTTTGCCTCTACATCCCAGCTTCAATACCTGCTAGCTAGCTGTGTCTGTCATTTTGCACGAGTGACTGTACTGCTGCCCTGAGAGACAGCAGCCTCACCTGTAGGAAAGGGATAAATGTTAATTATTGGTACACTATTGTTTTCTCTTTTGAATGCTTTATCATTATGCTTGTCACATAGGTACTCAATAATAGATGTCAATTTGGAATGTCAAAAATTTAATCTTTGTTAATCTTTTCTTCCATTTTCTTCTGCCTATCATGTTTTAAGTAAATCTCTTCTCTAATCCTACAAAGTTATTCTTACTTAGTTAAGTGAGACAATGTAAATAATTTCTCAACTCCCTAAATGTCTCTTCCTTGCTACTCTTAATAATGAAGCTTCTTCAACACTCTTACTCTACCAAAAGACTTAGGAGGCATCTATGTTCACTTTTATCTCAGTTGCTTTAACCAACTTGTTTAGTTAAGGCATTGGGAAGACTAAAATGGAAACAAACAGTTTGATACCAAAACCTTAGAAAACTGTATCACACACATAAAAGGATTTCTCTTCCCTATGTTCCCTACCTCTACAATTCAAAGTTTTAATACACAATATGTCATAATAAAGAATCTCAGAGCATCTTACGACAGACTGAAATGCAATCTTTCAACTTTAACATAAATTCCTAGGACAGTCTTTAGTCTTAGATATGGGGAAAACTGGCAATTCCCTTCATCACGACTTCTGTTGGTGTGATACTCAAGCTATTTTGTTGCAGGTTGGTTAATCAGCCATAGCTCAGGGAAATTTATTACACGTCCCTTGGCTGAATATTCTCCCTTCCGAGTTGACCTCACAGTACGTACTTCATTGAATGCCCACTAATGCTTACATTTCTCTGGTTGACTAAGTAATACTGACATAATTTTGAAAATTAGAACACTACCTGGTGATTGTGATATCTCATCAAGGACTGAGGGGCAGTTACTTTCTCCTAATTACACATGTGTAAAATAAATGAATATTCTTCTCTGTGAAGCCACTCCCCCAGCTGAACATCTGCCACCTGGCTAGGAGGGACTTACTTGGAGACGCAGTCTCAGAGGCATATGGCATTTTGCATGCTTGCTTAGATTCATTTTATTGAGGCCCATAATCTGTCCCTTTCAAATGATCAAATATGCTTGGTAATTTGTAAGTTAGTCTTATCTGTGCAAATGAAGAAAAACTTAGGCTACATGAAATCAGAGAATTTCAGAGATGGTAATACTTTAGAGGTCACGTAATCTGATTATCTGATTATACAGAGGGATAAATTGAGGCTGAGAGAGTGCAGAGACTTGCTTAAGGTGAAACAGGTAACTAGTATGAGATCTAGATTTCAAACCCAGAACTACTCTTTATCCTGTGTACTTCTCAGTACACCACAGTGCATACCTTCATTTCTCGTGGGGGGCAGGGAAAAAGGAAGAAAAGTTATAACTATAAAAACATACCATTTTACTATTTTTACCCTCTGGCCAAAAGTTACCAGTGTAAGTGTAGATATTTCCCTGTCCTTCTCCTTTGCTTACCTCAAGAGGGAACCTATGAAACACATCTGTCTTACTTTTTTCAAGACTGCATTGCATCCATTACAGGAACTCTTGCGAACCACTCACAGCCAAGTTATTACAGCCTTATTAAAAAAAACAGAATTTAGTCATCTGGCCCAAAGCTTCTTTCTTCACCAGAAAACAACAAATTGGGGTAGAAGCAGGCACTTCATACAAATGGATCGAAAAGAAATCTACATTGCTAATGTAACAATGTTATTCTCTATGGCTAATGTAAACAGTTTAAATAAATTATATTTGAATAGTGTAGCTCTGAGAAGCCATATGCTCTAGCACTGCATAAATTATGAAGTCTCACTTTATGTGAGACTGCATAAAGTCTCACCCCCTAAAGGCGTTATACTGGGACTTTAGCATAAATACTGCAAAAGTATTTATGCTAAAGTCCCAGTATAACGCCTTTAGGGGGTGAGATCACATTACCAGAGAGACTATGTCACAAATGAAGGTTTCCTGGTACTGCTGAAGGTAAGATATTTGTGAGTGCAGTCTATGAGAGAACTACCTTTTAAGGCATCTTATGTTACAGCATGTTATGTGACAACACACACATACACACAGACACACACACACACATATATAACATCATTGTGCTTTATCACAACAGAGATTTTGTCAAAATTTAAAATCAGGCACAGATACTGTATGTTCTCAGTCATACATGGGAACAAAAAAATTTTTGAGCTCATGGGAAATCGTAGAACAGTGTGTATCAGGGGCTTGGAAGGGTTGGGGAGGGTGGGGACAGGTTGGTTAGTAGACACAAAATTATAGCTAGATAGGAAGAATGAGTGCTGGTATTCTGCAGCAACACAGGGTAAATATGGTTAATTATAATTTATTGTATTATTTTCAAAAAGCCAGATGAGAGGATTTTGAATGTTCACAACACAAAGAAATGAAAAATGTATGAAGTGACAAATATGTGAATCACTCTAATTTGATCAGTATTATATACATATACCAAAATACCATTCTGTATTCCATAAATACGTACAATTATTACATGTCAACTAAACATGAAAAGGAAAACATTTTATCAAAATTTATAAAGTAGGAAGAGACAACGTCATACCTATTGACTATCTACTACCTAAAACACTGCTATGTACTTTTCATATATTACTTGATTTAATCCTCACAAGCCCATAAAATATTGTGGTCTCATTTTTACAGATCAGGAAACTAAGACACAAAGAGACTAGGTGGCACAGTTAAGATCACGTAGTTTTTAAAAGAGAGTTATGACTTGAACCCAAGAGTACCTAATTCTATAGCCACTAGACTTTCCTTTACGCCATGTTGTTACCACTCACACAATTAACGATGCATTTTAGCTTCCCAGCAAATTCCATAGCAAATCAAGTCACTACTCACTTGTCTACTGTGTCTTAAACTTGGTTGGGTTTGATTCATTAATCCATTAATCCATCTACCACACGGATACAAGGTGTCCACCATGTCCCAGGCATTATACTAGGAATACACTGATGAGTGAAAAAGAAGTTGATATGAAAACTCTACTTGCAGGGATCATTTCTATAGTTTGTAACTAGAGAAGTTTCTCTGAACGTGTAGAGCACCGAGTAGTCATGACGGTGGGGGACTTCCTGGAGGAGGACTACGGGTTGGACGAGATGCGACACCCCAAGAATTCCCCTGCTCCAGCTCCAAACTCGGCCACTCACTGCCCCTCCTGTGTGTGCCCATGGCCCTCTTCTCCTGACCCCATTTTAATTTTATTCATTTTTCCTCTGCCATTGATTTTTGAGACTCATGCATTAAATTCACTAGAAACCTGGGGAAAAAAAAAAAAAAGAAGTTGATATGGTATCCCCACCCAAATCTTGAATTGGACTTCCTACTTATTGGGGGAGGGACACGGTGGGAGATAATCATGGGAGCATTGTCACCCATACTGTTCTGATGGTAGTGAGTAAGTCTCAGGAGATCGGATGCGGGTTTTTTTGTTTGTTTTTTGTTTTTCTGAGATGGAGTCTCGCTCCTTTGCCCAGGTTGGAGTGCAGTGGTATGATCTCGACTCACTGCAACCTCTGCCTCCTGGGTGCAAGCAATTCTCCTGTCTCAGCCTCCCGAGTAGCTGGGACTACAGGCACCTACCATCATGCCCAGCTAAGTTTTGTATTTTTAGTAGAGATGGGGTTTCACCTTGTTGGTCAGGCTAGTCTTGAATTCCTGACCTCAGGTGATCCGCCTGCATCGGCCTCCCAAAGCGCTGGGATTACAGGCTTGAGCAACCGCACCCAGGCGTTGCTCTTTTTTATAAGGGGTTTCCACTTTCGCTTCTCTCTCATTCTCTCCTGCCACTGCCATGTAAGAAGTGCCTTTTACTTTCTGCCATGATTGTGAGGCCTCTCCAGCCATGTGGAACAGTGAGTTCATTCAACCTCTTCTTTCTTCTCAGTCTCAGGTATGTCTTTATCAGCAGCACGAAAATGAACAAATACAGAAGTTCTCATGTGTTCTGACATATTTTGAAATAGTCATGCACATAGATGCAAAATTACAACTGTTAGAGGTTATGATGAATTAAGAGTATCTCTGGGTGTGAAATTTAACATGGTACAACTGTAGCATCTAACAGGGTTCTCTGACTCAGTCTAGAGGTTTCTCTGAGGAAATAGTAATTGAGTATAAATATGAATAAGTAAAATTATTTAGGTGAAAAAGACTGTTCTAGATTGAAGGAACAATATATAGAAAGAGCCTGAGGTGAGAGGAAGCACTCCATGTCTGAAGACACAGAAGAAGGGTGGTATTAGAAGAGAACAAAGTGGAGCCCCACAGTACAACAGGCTAGAGAAGGAGACACATCCACATTCTACTGGGCTTTGTAGGCCACATAAAGGATTTTGGCTTTTATTCTAAGAGCAAACGGAGGCAACTGAATGGCTTTAAGAAGAGTTACAACATGTGTTAACTTTTTTTTTTTAATGGAGATGGGGTCTCACTATGTTGTCCAGGCTGGTCTAGAACTCCTGGGATCAAGTGATCTGTGCACCTCAGCCTCCCAAAGTGTAGGAATTACAGGCATGAGCCACTGCCCAGCCAGGATTTACATTTTCTAAAAACTCACAGTAAAACGGGGAGAACAGATTCGGAAGAGGAAAGAGTGGATATATGAAGATCAGTTAGAAGGCTGCTAAAGCAGTCTACGCAATATCTTAATCTGAAAAGGTAAAAGAGAAAATGAAGAAAAACGAATGGATGTGAAAGGTATTTAGGAGTGCAAAACTGACGGAACTTAAGTCAACGGAGGAAATGAGAAAGGAAGACTCCTGAGATGACCCAGGTATATGGCATGTACAATTAGATGGACAGAGAATATTGAAAGAAGATCAAATTTGCTGGGAGGAGAGGAGAAATCACAGGTTTAATTCTGGACGTGTTGTGTCTGAGATGCCTCTGAGATACGTAAACGGCAATCAATGAGGCAGCAGGATATAGTCAGCCCTCTGTATTCAGAGGTTCTCATTTGTGGATTCAACCAACAGCATACGTAAAATAGTCAAGAAAAACAGATGGTTGTATCTGTACTAAACATGGACAGATTCTTTTTCGTCATTATTTCCCTAAACAATACAGTATAACAACTATTTACATAGCATTTACATTGTATTAGGTATTACAAGTGACCCAGAAATTATTTAAACTATACAGGAGGATGTGCATAGGTTATATGCAAATACTATATCATTTTATATAAGGGACTTGAATATTCTCGAATTTTGGTATCTGAGAGGGGGCTAGTGGGCAGGGTGTCCTGAAACCAATCCCTGAGGATACTGAAGAACAACTGTACATGAATTTAGAGTTCAGAGAAGAAATCTGGATTAGAGATAAAAACTTCTGAATTGTTTGAGAATAAACAGTAAGCAATAGATACTCAGAGGAAATAACATGAGGAGAAAAAAAGACCACCAAGGACTGAGCCTGAGGAATTCCAACGTCTAATTAACTGATAGAAGTGGATGAATCTGTACAGGAGACTAAGAAAGAAATGCTGAGAAAGGAGAAAAACAGGGATAACGTGACGTCACAGAAGTCAAGGGAGGAGAGGGTTGTAAGAAACTCATTAATTGTGTCACATAGCACTGACAGGTCAAGTAAAATAAAGACTTAAAAGTCCACAGGCTTTAATAACATGAAGATCACTACTAACCCTGACAAGACCCACTTCAGTGGTGTGATAGGAGTGGAAACTACAATGAAGGAGGAGTATGGAATAAGTGGGAGATGCTGTGGTGGTTAAAAAAATTCTGGCTGGGTGTGGTGGTTCACGTCTGTAATCCCAACACTTTAGGAGGCTGAGGCAGGTAAATAACGAGGTCCGGAATTTGAGACTAGCCTGGCCAACATAGTGAAACCCCATCTCTACTAAAAATACAAAAATTAGCCAGGCATGGTGGCGTGCCTGTAGTCCTAGCTACTCAGGAGACTGAGACAGGAAAATGGTTTGATCCCAGGAGATGGAGGTTGTGGTAAGCCAAGATCACACCACTGCATTCCAGCATGGACAACAGAGCAAGACTTGGTCTCAAAAAAAAAAAAAAAAATTTCAATACCCACCCTAAAGATGTTTAGTTTAAGAAAGCGAAACTTTCACGCCTGTAATCTTAGCACTTTGGGAGGCCGATGAAGGCAGATTGCCTGAGCTCAGGAGTTCGAGACCAGCTTGGGCAACATGGTGAAACCCCGTCTCTACTAAAACACAAAAAAAATTAGTTGGGTGTAGCGGTGTGCGCCTGTAGTCACAGCTACTCAGGAGGCTGAGGCAGAAGAATTGCTCGAACCCGGGAGGCAGAGGTTGTAATGAGCCGAAATTGTGCCACTGTACTCCAGCCTGGGTGACGGAGCAAGACTGTCTCTTAAAAAAAAAAGTAAAACTTAAGAGATTGTAAAAAACAGACACAATGCTACAGTTTTGCTTATTCTTTAAATGCAATACAAATCCAAAAAAGGCAGGCTCAAAGTAGCTGAGTAACCCAGGAAAGTCTTTATAGAGAACAGTCTTAAGCAGAGTACTTAAGACTGAGTGATTGAAAAATGTTCAATCTAGAAAAATTAAATGAGAAAATACATGGTGTGTATGTTGGAGGGGGAGCTGGAATTGGGATGGGCTGGAGTGATTAAAAAAAGCCAAGAAATGCAGTCTTCTGTTTTGTAATATAGGCGCAATACTGAATTATTTAGGACTAGATAATCTGGGCCCTAATGTCTCCTTTTTGCTGCCAACCTGGAGGCCAATCGATTAGACTAGAGGGTTCAAAGAGAAAAGAGAATGTAAGAATCATAAATCAATTGTGTTGCTCACTAGGTTTGGATGATGCTATATAAAAGGTGGGGATCAGTAAATTGGCTAAAATGTAATTTTACATTATTTGTGAGTTTTAGGCAGTTGAGTGGAGTGGAAAAGAACACAGACTTTATAAAACAAAATCTGTAGTCTGGAAAAAATATATATATATTTAAAAAATACAGACTTCAGAGCCAGAGGGAATCAAATGTGAATACTAACTCTGTCACTTACTATCCATGTAGCTTTAGAAATGCAATCAATCTCTGCACTCCAGTTTTTCATTTATAAAACAGGGAATCAAGTTTCTTAGCAAAGTTGTTTCTGGATTTAGAGATGAGATGGTAGTGCTTGATTCATAAGCATCTAGTAAATGGTGGCTAACACAGTTGTATTAATACTATATGAGAAAACAGGAAACATAGTCAAACAGATAAACTTGTATACATAACATGGGGACATTTTGTTTACTGGTGGGCCCTAATCTATGTTTTCTGTAAGCATTTATCCACAAGTAAGTAAAAAGCATCGACAGTAAGGTATAGTTTTGGGACCTACTGTGAAATCAATATAATCTGTCTCACAGACTTTTACAACTAATAATATTACATATATAACTATTCAACAAATATTTAGCAAGTTAAAATATATTCTTACTTCTTTATATTTTGCCAACTTCAAAATTTAATTATTAGTTTTGCAGATATGGGGGCTCCCTCTGTTGCCCAGGCTGGAGCATAGTGGCACAACTAGGGCTTACCGAAGAACTCGAATTCCTGGGATCGCGCAATTCTCTCAACTTAGCCTCTTGATTAGATAGGACAGGTGCACGCCACCATGCCTGGCTAATTTATTTATTTTTTGTTGAGATGGGGTCTTGCTATGTTTACTAGGCTGGTCTTGAATCCCTAGTCTCAAGCAATTTTCCCATGCTGAACTACAAAAGTGCTGGGATTACAAGTGTGAGCTACCATACCTGGCCATGTTATGGCTAATTTTGTAAACGAGAAAGAGACAAAAGAAGAGAAAAAAGGGAAAAAGTAAACCAAAAGAATAAAAAAGGCAAGCTGGGTGCAGAGGCTCATGGCTGTAATCCAAGTGCTCTGGGAGGCCAAGCCGGGCAGATCACCTGAGGTTAGGAGTTCAAGACCAGCCTGGCCAACATGGGGAAACCCCGTCTCTAGTAAAAATACAAAAATCTGCTGGGTATGATGGGGCGTGTCTGTAATTCCAGCTACTTGGGAGGCTGAGACAGATCACTTGATACCAGGAGGTGAAGCTTGCAGTGAGCCGAGATCACCCCATCACACTCCAGCGTGGGTGACAACAGCGAAACTCTCTCTCTCTCTCTCTCTCTCACACACACACACACACACACACACACACACAGAATAAAAGAAGCAACTGTAGTAGTTAAGGGCGAAAAAAAGAACACAGGAGAAGAAAGGTTAAAGGGATGAGAGAGACAAGACAGGCAGATAGAGAAGAGAGAGATAAGAGCTGAGACAGGGAGAATCTGCCTAGACTGCCTGGCTCCTTTCATAGCCCTCCCCTCACTATTTCTGTTTGATAGTCCAAACCAAAGCACTCTAAGCCTCCTGCTCTGTTAAGCCAGCTTTTCCTTTACCTGATTGTGCCACTGCTGTCATCTCTTGCCCAGCATGCCTTCCCTCATAGGAGTCTCCTAACCAGTACTTAACTACAGACTTGGTATAACCATACAGTGTTCTATGCCACTTCCCCTTAGTCTTAAAAAACAAAACAAAACAAACAACACCTATACTTGCACCTGCTAAACTAGGAAGACGATCTTGTGACAGAAATGAGGACGTATGTTTACAGAACACTGGGATCTTCTTTGGGAGTAACTTTTAAGAAATGCCTTTGAAAAACTTTATCATTCTAAGAGATAAAAAGATAAGACAAAATTTAAGAAAATATGCCAAAAGCTAAATGAAAAACCCACCCCAAGAGGACTAACCCCAATTTATTTAGTATCTCTTCTTACTGTGTGCTGAGGGCCATCTTCATTATCCCTCATGTAGAAAGGCTTGAGTGCTAATGGGTAATTAATGACGAAGACCGGTATGTTGCCACAGTGCTTCACCAGGTACTTCTCATGTTCAGTTTGTAGATCAATACCCCACTGTAATGAGAAGAAAAAAGTGACTAAAGGAGAAGACAGAGGTTAACTATACAATTAAGCACCTGAAAATAACCTGCATCAGTTGCAAGGGCTTCATCTTCCTGAGGCTCCATGTGTGGAGCTGGCTGCTAAGGTCACGCAGCTGACTAAACCAGAAAGAGAGATTTGTTAACAAGAACAACTGCAGGCCTGGAAAGATAAAAGCTGAAGCCAGTAGATAAACACAATCCTTTCTGTGTCCCCATCACTCCCCTACCTACCCGCCAGGAGCAGATAAATAGCTCCTGCAGGAAAACAAAGTTTACTTTACAAGGGGATTAAAAAAACAAACACACACCTGACTTCAGAATCATAGTTTTTATTAATAGTGCCTAGAGCATCTTCCACAGTTACTGTTCCTATGTCTCAGGAAATTAAACGATAGAAGATAATATTCCTAATATTGAGCTTATCTTTGGCTAAATGACTTCTCTTGGTGACTTTTTTTTTTTTTTTGTGAGACAGTCTTGCTGTGTCACCCAGGCTGGAGTGCAGTGGTGTGACCTCGGCTTACTGCAACCTCTGCCTTCTGGGTTCGAGTGATTCTCCTGCCTCAGCCTCCCAAGTAGCTGGGACTATAGGCGGGTCTGGCTAGTTTTGTCTTATTAGTAGAGACAGGGTTTCACTATGTTGCCCAGGCTGGTCTTGAACTCCTGACGTCACAATCCGCTCGCCTCAGTCTCCCAAAGTGCTGGGATTACAGGTATGAGCCACTGCACCGAGGTGATGACTTCTTTTTAAATAAGAGTCAACTCATGTATCAGATGCTCTTTGATGAATATTAACTCTGTTCAATATATTTATTAAGCAAATACTAACGTACCTATTAAATTCCAGGTACCATATGATGTACTGGATGTAGTGGTAAGAAAAATAGTTATAATCCCTGACTTCGTGAAGCTTCCAGGGTAGGAGACAAAGAAACGAAAACTTAAAGAATTCATTATAAATAAAACAAGCACAGGTTCCTTTTGTAACACATAAAGATATGACTTAATTGGGATTAAACTGGTACAAGGAATAGTTTAAACACAAAGGTTTACACATCACCTTATTACTCCCACTTGTTTGGCAGTATCTTAGTTATAGGAAAAAAATGACTGGAATAAGAACAAAGAGTTTTGCCTTCAACACTATACACACGCCCACTGATAGATCATGTGGTCTCTCTGAACCTATATTGTTGCCAATAAAACAAAAAAGCTTGGCCAGGTGTGGTGGCTCACGCCTGTAATCCCAGCACTTTGAGAGGCCGGGGCAGGTGAATCACAAGGTCAAGAGATCAAGACCATCCTGGTCAACATGGTGAAACCCCATCCCTACTAAAAATACAAAAATTAGCTGGGCATGGTGGCGCGTGCCTGTAAACCCAGCTACTCAGGAGGCTGAGGCAGGAGAATCGCCTGAACCTGGGAGGCAGAGGTTGCAGTGAGCCAAGACGTGCCACTGCACTCCAGCCTCAAGTAGATACAGAGAGAGACTCTGTCTCAAAAAAAAAAAACAGAACTCTGGCCCAGCACAGTGGCTCATGTCTATAATCCCAGCACTTTGGGAAGCTGAGGAATGCCAGACTAGCCTAAGCAACATAACCCTGTCTCTACAAAAAATAAAAAAAATTATCCAGGCATGGTGGCATGCACTTGTAGTCTCAGATACTTGGGAGACTGAGTTGGGAGGACTGATGTGAGCCTGGGAGGTGGAATCTGCAGTAAGCCATGTTTGCACCACTGCACTTCAGCCTGGGCAACACAGCGAGATCCTATCTTTCAAAAAATAAAAATAAAAAAATAAAGGAGTTCCTTCACAGAAACAGTGGTTGCCCATGTTCTAGGAATGGGGCAAACGAGGTAATATGGATCAAAGTGTACACGCTGTTAGTTATAAGATGAACAAGTTTTCAGAATCTAATGTACAGCGTGGGTGGTGACAGATATGTTAATTTGATTGTCATAATCTATTATACAATGTACATGTGTATCAAATCATCATGTTGTATACCCTGAATATATACAATCTTTTGTTGTTGTTCTTAGAGACAAGGTCTTCCTCTGTCACCTAGGCTGGAAGGCTGTGGTCGATCCTGGCTCACTGCAGTCTTAAACTCCTAGGCTCAAGCAATTCTCCTACCTTTGCCTCTTAAAGTGTTGGGATTACAGGCGTGAGCCACCACACTGGGCCTATACAATCTTTATTTATCAAAGTATTAAAAAAAAAAAAGAATTCTTGGCTGGGTACTGAGGCATGCTCCTGTAGGCCCAGTTACTTAGGAGGCTGAGGTGGGGGATCCCTTGAGCCCAAGAGTTCAAGATGAGCTCATGCAACATAGTGAGAACTCCATCTCTTAAACATAAAGTTCTTTAAAAGTAAAACAAAACAAAACAAAAAAAATCCCAGTGTTTTCCAGAGTGGCTCACAAACTAAAAGGCTATAGAAAGTTAACTGAAAGACACCTGTTTCAGCAAGCACTAAATCTGAAAAAGAAAAGAAAAAAGAAAAATAAACCTGTTTAGTTATGTTGCCTAAAGTTATTTGGTAATATAATTTCTTTTGTTGGTCATCTTTTAATGTCATTCAGAATATACTTTGGAAAACACAGAACTACTTGACTTCTGGTCCTGAACTTCTGGGCTCAAGCAATCTGCCTGCTTTGGCCTCCCAAAGTGCTGGAATTACAGACGTGAACCCCCACATCTGGGATCTACAGTAATAGTCTATGATTATCTTTCTGTTTTAGAATTTTCACCTTCCTAAACATGGGAGACTCCTTTATAACCCTTTAGTCCTTTATACCCTCTTTACAACCCTTTATAATGCTGTAACTATTCCAAAAGATACAGCTTATTTTTATTCTAAATTAATTTCCATTTTAAGTATCTCAACAAGATTGAGCAAACATCAAACAAAATCTGTAAGTCCGTGTACAAATGAACAAATACCATATTTTGGTAATAAGATAAATGAGACTATTTTGAAGGATTCTTAATAAAGTAGGTTAAAGATAAGAAGGAAACATTTTCACACACATATATACACATACACACAAAATACCACCTCTGGGGTAAAGGCGAAGTTCTGGGATGCTCGCTTTAAGATCTCCACTGCTTCAGTGTAAGAAATGCTGGAGGAAAACAATATAGAAGCAGAGAAAAGTCAATACAATGGAGTTGCTAACTAGTTCATTTTAAAATTAGAAAAAGCCTATTCCTCTATCACACTGTGAGGTCATGAGGAAGTACTGAACAATCAGGAATTAAGGCTGATCTAATCCTATGAAAGTCTGATCTGCCTGAAAAGAAGTGACCATTCAGTAACCTCACTCCTCATCTACTTGCAATATACATTGAGAAGCTAGTCACGTAAGCAAGCAGAGACTATTTTCTGAATCCATGATATGCCAGTGCCTTAATACAAGGTATGAAATACTAAGAATACAACCGCAAAAGGCTTTTTCCTACAATTCACCATTCATTCATTTATTTATCCAACAGACATATACTCGGCACCTACTAGGCACTAGACACAATTCTAGGCATTGGAGATAAAAATAAAGCTCAGCCTTCACGGAGCCAACATTGGTGCGTGTGTGCGTGCATGTGTGTATGTGTGTGTGTCAGAAAGATATATATATATATATATATATATATATATATATATACACACAGAGAGAGAGAGAGAGAGAGAGACAGCTGAGGAGAGAGGAGACAGATAAACAGGAAGCTATTAGTGCTATGAAGAAAACTAAAGTGGGGTAAGAAGACAGAGGGGTTTGGGGTGCCATTTTAGATATGATGGTCAAGAAAGCCCAAAGTTCGTGACATTTGAACAGAAGCGTGCATCGAGTAAAGAAATTAACCATACAAGTATCTTGAGAGGAGTATTCCAGGCAAAAGGAACAGCAAGTACAAGGCCGTGAAGTGAGAAACAGTTTGGCTTGTTCATAGAACAAAAAAGGTCAGTCAGTGTGACTAGAGCATACTGAATAAAGAAGAACGCACAGGAAATTACACAGGAAAGGCAGTCAGAAGTCAGACCACATGGATTTTTTTCACATTATATTAAGGGCCTGCTAATATATTCTAAGCATTATAAGACTATTTAGGAAAATACAGAGTCTCTCAATGAGCCACCCTCATACCTAAAGTAAGTCAAAGCAAGTATTTGTTTTAATTTACTATGTGAATAGTTATCTACATAGTTAAAAAAAAATCAAGATGTATAAAAGAGTATACATCTCCTTTCCACTGTGATTCCAGAGACACCTAGCTCCTTTCATTTCACACAATCACTGTTATCAGTATTGTGAATATCCCTCCAGAGGATTTTATTTATATAAATATGTAAATATTAATAATCTTCCTTTTTTATAGATGTCATACATATCATACACACTTTTACACCTTATTTTACTGAGCAATATACGTTGCAGATCTATGTGTACACGAAAAAATTCACTTTTTGTATTATATAATATTCCATTTTGCGGATGTATAATTAATTAGTTTAACCAGTAACCTGGTATTTCACATTCTAATCTTTTGTTATTATACCTCATGCCTACATATACCTATTTAATGTTACTGCAAATAGTTCTTATACACTAATTTTGCACATGGCAAAAGTGGAATTGTTAGACGAAAATTTGCAACTTTTACATTTTCTGAAAGGTTTTGCAAGATACTACCCCCTTTTATATGAATTTTTACCCACCAGTAACATGAAAGTGTCAGTTTGCTTGTAAACTATAGGTAATGTACTGCATTAGCATTTTGAGTTTTTTTTTTTTTTTTTACAAAGAATCTACAAACTTTCTGAAAGACCTCAAGCTTAAAAAATAATTTATCCAGAACAAACTTATTCTCTGACGCAAAAAATGAAGTTCATATCCGTAACAACTAAATAGACAGAATAGTATTGTATCTTATGGTACAATAAAGCCCCTAAAGCTGTGTTTTGAAAGGCACGTTTTCTCCTAAGATGGAAATTCTGTTCAAATTAAAATGTAGTATTAATAATAGGTAATTTCTAAGCTAATAATGGTGGTGGTAGTGGTGTTTGTAGTAGCAGTAGTAACAATTTTAAAATTTGCATTTTACAGAAGGGAAACAGAAGGTTACAAAGGATCAGTGACTTTCAAAAGGTCACTCATGTTAGTAAATTGTATGATCTGCTGACTCCAGAGTTTAAGTTTTTAATTGCTAAGATAATGCCTAAAATACTTGGAGTTTCATATGTTCCATCAAAACAAAAGAAAATGGGCTCTAGGTTCTTCATCTGATTCTACCACTAGCTATGTAAGTCACTTCAATGTAGTGAAAGCATGTTATTAATTTTTGTAATGTGTTATACAAACATTTAAAAAGTATTTGCACTTGTAAAATAAGGAGATTGGACTATCTTGTATAACGTTCTTTTCTGCTTAGACATTCTATTGTTCTATTATATAAATTACTTGGTATGATCTACCGATCACACTGAGAAATGTAAGAGCAGTCAAAATAATAAGCAGTAGGATTTTATACCATTGGTACGTTACTGTTTCATTACTAAGAAATGACTCTCTTATCTAAACATCTTGTTATTCCACATCTTCCACTCCACTCCCCCATACCTTCGTTAGAGGCAGAACTTTCAAGTTCAAATTACAATTATGACACTTGATATCCTTAATGGCTTCCATCAACTCTCTACAAAGTATTTTTCTTGATAAGTACAGAAAATAATATCTCTTGTCCTTTTCAGAAACTATTTCCAAAGTGCTTTGTGGAAAGGAGGAAAAAACACTGTGATAGAGAATGATACGGCATCAAACTACCTCATATTTCACATTTTTCATTGTTGAATAAAGAAAATTCATTATTCTGAAGCTATTGGAGTAAACTTGCTAAACTACAAAGATAATTATTGTCATCCTTTGCCTCAAATTCACACAGAAAGATAAATGAAGAGCAGACAGAAAATGTAAGTACTCTATGTTTTCAGAACCACAATACTATAAAGGAAATGTAAAATAAACTGAATACAATTTCTGCATGATTAAGGTTAAATTCAATTACTACACGAGTTACTGAAATAGCATATATTCATATAAAATAATTATAACAGGTAGTGAAAAATACACTGAAGTCTACTCAAAAGAATACAAGTCATGTGGTATCTATACAGATTCAATAATTAAGAGTGCAGTCTGCATAAAGGGCAACAATTTCTGTTTTGCCATTTCCTGTTTTTTCTTTTCTCTACTGTTTTTAGGATTAACTCAACAGTACTTCAGCTACATCAGTATTTTCAGAAATTTCAGGGTCAATGCCTTAAAATGCATGAAGCAGCAGAAAGTTGATGACAAGGTGGTAGAAAGGACACCACACAATCTATTTCTCAACTTGATATCTTTGATGTTCCTGACTTAACAATCACTTTCGTCACGCCACCACCATTTCACTATGCTTTTAGTGGCTACCCTGAACAGTTTAACATGCATATCTGATTTAAGTTTAAAGCAGCCAGGTGTAGTGGCCTGCACCAGTTGTCCCAGTTACTCCGGAGGCTGAGGCAGGAGGATCGCTTGAGCCCAGGAGTTCAAGACTGCAGTGAGCTATGATCATGCCACTGCCCTCCAGCCTGGACAACAAAGCACATTCCTTTTTTTTTTTTTAAATAATTTATTTATTTTACTTTAGATGCATACTATATCTAGCATTTCTCCCCATGTTATCCTTCCCCATCCCACATTGTCTCTCCCCTACCACCCCCACAACTGTCCCCCTGTGTGTGATGCTCCTCTCCCTGAGTCCACGCGTTCTCGTTGTTCAACACCCACCTATGAGTGAGAACATACGGTGCTTGGCTTTCTGTTTCTGGGTCTCCTGTCTCTTAAAAAAAAAAAAGCCAAAGTTCACCAGTTTCTCTCTCTTCCTTTCAAACGACACAAGCACTAACACTTCAACTATGAACATACCACTCTAGTTTTATAAGTTATTGTTGCCCAGTATTTCAGTTCTAAGATAACAGGTATTTTCCTTCAACTGTGTGAAGATATTTTTTTAATTAATCTATTGTGATTATTATTTTTTGAACTTCTTCGGAATCTAATGCTGTTTGTTGTGTCTGCTGTTCTTGCTCATGGTAGGTTATTTCCCTGTGTATTTGGACTGTGCTATTACCTTCAGTAGTTTGTTTTAGGAATTATCATGCCACTTGGGTTAAGGGTGCAAATTTTAAGATTGGTTTTATATTGGTTTCTACAGCTACTCCAGGGTTACCACTAACTGAAGACAATTTCTTTTTTGAGATCGAGTTTTGCTCTTGTTGCCCAAGTTGGAGTGCAATGGCGCAATTTCGGCTCACTGCAACCTCTGCCTCCTTTGTTCAAGTGATTCTCCTGCCTCAGCCTCCCGAGTAACTGGGATTACAGGCACACGCCACCATGCCCAGCTAATTTTTTGTATTTTTAGTAGAAACGGGGTTTCACCATGTTAGCTAGGCTGGTCTCGAACTCCTGACATCAGGTGATCTGCCAGCCTCTGCCTTCCAAAGGGCTGGGATTACAGGTGTGAGCCACTGTGCCCAGCTGACAATTTTTTATTTTAATGTCCTGGCATGAAGATTCTTGAACTACACAGGAAACATAAATTCAAACGCTAGGCTCACTTAAGGGCCAACTGTGGCTGCAAATTCTCAATGGCGACTATTTCTGTTTTGCCTCTATCCTTAAGCCCAGGCTAAAGCAGACGCACTTCTATACTTCTTTGTAAACTCTCTATGCTGGCTAGCTCAATTTTCTGTTTGTTTGCTTATTTTCTAACTGGCCCTTTCATTAAGGGTGTACTCCTTGGCCAGTTGTAGCTTTGTGTGTGTGTGTACGTGTGCATTTCAGGGGATATCTCGATTCTAATTCATTATGCTACATCTATTCTCACGTCTTCTCACGGCTGTTAAAATCTCTGGTTTCAAAGACTGGAAAATCGCTCTCCAGCTTCCCTACCTTACACCCCGAGAATACTCAACATCACATCAACTGTGCATATCACTCTGGTGTTTGGTTCCTTCTTCATTTCTAGCACCTGGAACTTCTCCTACTTTCTAGTGAATTAAAAAACATATTTAAAAGAATCTTATAATATTTTAACTATTATTTTTAGATGTTTTGTAGCAAGAGTGTTTTCAAGTTATCTAGTCTGACATACTGCTTGTAATAGAATCGTCATTTAATCCTTTCAACAATATAAGACAGAGTATTTTTTATAGATGAGGAAATTGAAGTTCAGGAAAGTTAAAGATTTACTATTAAGTTCACAGTTGTAATTAAATTATTCATACAAATATTTAACTGCTCATCTTTTTCTCTAGATTTTAAACTCCATAAAAGTAAAAATCAGTATTTGTTTTCATTATTCTCAACAACCAGCAAAGTGCCTAATTCATATTAGGTAGTCAATAAATATTTGTTGAAAAATATTAATTTACTCATTAATGGCTAGTAAATGGTAGGGCCAGGATTACAATCCAGGTTCTCCGAATCATGATTCACTATCCTCACTAACTGAAGTAAACAGTGATGGGAGCCAATAAGAAACCTCAGGAGAGAAGAATACCTTTTACAGTCAGTTACTCAAGTCATTTGTTTCTCCACTCAGTTATTCAGTATTTACTGAGTGTCTGTTAGAGGCACTGTGCTAAGTCCTAGGGGTATAAGTAAGCAATTTAAACAATCTCTGACCTCACAGAGGTAGTAGACACCAAACAAATAATCACACATATAAATTTATATTTAAAAATGTTTGAATTTTTAATTAATGAATACTGTATACATTTACAGGGTACAATGTGATTTTTTTGTATTATACACTGTGGAATGACTATATCAAGGTAATTAACATATCTATCACCTCACATGCTTCATTTTATGTTTTGTAATGAGAACATTTAAAATCTACTCTTTTAGCAATTTTGAGATATACATTATAATTAATTATGGTCACTTTGTTATGCAATAAATCTTGAAAACTTACTTACTCCTCTGGTCTAACTGGAACTTTGTACCCATTGGTCAATTTCTTTCCATTCCCTTCCAGAACTGCCCCCTCCTGCCACTGGCAACTACCATTCTACCACTACTTCTGTAAGTGCAACTTTATGATATTTCACATCAAAGTGAATCATGCAGTATTTGCCTTTCTGTGCCTAGCTTCTTTCATTTAGCATTGTGTCTTCCAGGTTGATCCATGTGGTCACAAATGAGATTTCCTGTGAACAGTATTCCACTGTGTATATACACATTTTCTTTATCTAGTCATCCACTGATGGACACTCAGGTTGATTCCATATCTTGGCTACTATGAATAGTGCTGCAATAAACATGGAAGTGCAGATATCTCTTTGACTACTGACTTCAGTTCTTCTGGATATGTACCCAGAGGTGGAACTGCTGAGTCGTATGGTAAATATACTTTCAGTTTTTTGAGAAACCTCCACACTATCCTCCATAACAGCTCTATCAATTTACATTCCCACTAACAGCGTACAAGGGTCCCCAAGCTCTACATCTTTGCCAACACTTGTCATTTGACTTTTTCTTTTTTTTTTGAGACAGGGTCTTGCTGTCTCCCAGGCTGGAGTGCAGGAGTCTGTGATCATAGCTAACGGCAGCCTTGACCTCCTGGGCTTAAGCAATCCTCCCACCTTGGCCTCCCGAGTAGCTGGCACTATAGGCACATGTCACCACATCTGGCTAATTTAAATTTATTTACCTATTTTTTTGTAGAGACAGAGTCTCACTATGTTGGTCTCACTTGAACTCCTGGACTCAAGTGATCCTCCCACCTTAGCCTCCCAAAGTGCTGAGATTACAGCCATGAGAGCCAACATGCTGAGTCTCATTCTACTTTTTGATAACAGCCATTCTAACAGGTATGAGGGGATGTCTCACTGTGTTTTTAATTTGCATTTTATTGATGATTAGTGATGTTGGACATTTTTTGATAAACCTAATGGCCATCTGTATCTTGCTTGCCTGAGTAAAGCATGAGGGTGGATGCTGAGGCTAGGTGGGGTGGCTGCCCTGCAGGGGTTCCAACCAGTTAGACCTTCCTACTGAGCTTCTGCAGCAAGCAGATGGGCTTTGTAAATGGGCTATGCAGTTGGCTGGTATCTCTGATCAGGTGCTACTGCTGGTGGGAACACAGTTATCACCAAGATACGTGTGCTGGCTGCCCTGAGCACGGCTCTCTTTGTTCCTACCTAACCCCAGGTAGTCTAGACCTTACCCCCAGGGTTCCCTGTGAGACAGGAATGGGCCCCCAGGGAAGCATCACAGAATGCTAGGGAAACCGGATAGCTGTCTCTTTTGCCACTGCATTAACTGTGGGCCCAAGGGAATCTTCTCTGTGTGGTACTGTGCTTACTTAGGGGAGGGAGTAGTCAATCAAAATGAGACCACTGCTCCTACCCTTCTAATTCAGTTTTTTGCTCTGTGGTCCATTTGGATATCTCAATTTCATTCCCAAGTTTTGGGGTTTTCACAGAGGTGTTCCTGTATGTGGTTAATTGCTAACTGGACTTTCTGTGGTAAAGCCTGGGACCTTCCATTCATCATCTTGCTGATGTCCCTCTCCCCACAAATTTAAACTGCAACTATGATTTGTGTTATGCAGAATGGATCGTGACAATGACAATGGATCAAAATGGCACAGCCGATGATGTCATTTTGCAACCTTAACATTTTACAAACAAAGACTCCAAAGCACAAGAGTTAAGTGACATGTAAGAGTCGTAAGGACAGTGGGGCAGCTACAACCACTCTACCCTTTATTCCAGTGCCCTTCTAAATATATGAAAACCCCAGTTTAAAAGCCCGAGCTTTGAAGTCAGATGAATATGAGGAGCTTGAACCCCCATTTCATCTTTCACTCAATCTCTTTGCAGGAATTCTCTATCTGCAGAATGAGAATAATAACTCCTCGGAGTTGTGAACATAAAATGAGCTACTAATGTATGTAAATTTTATCACTGTCTAGATAAATATTCAATAAATGATGACTATTATTTCTGTATTTTCAATCTTTTCATTAGACAGGAGTTGGAGAACTAAGATTTTCCCTGGTTGTTTTGTCACCAGCAGAGATTCTTCGAGAAGGCCAAATTACTTCTTTCATCTACTTAATTACTACTTTTATCAATATACTCATGACTAAGACTATCCTGTAGAACTCTAGACCCATACTTTCAACTGCCTAGCCAACATCTACAGCTGGATATCTGAAAAGCATCTCAATCTTAACAGGTCTGTGTTCCTGATACCTTCCCTTCCTCTCAAAGCTCCTGCCCCAGCACTCTTAAGGCTTTCCCAATTTCAGTTTATGGCAACTCCATTTTCGCAGCTGCAGGAGAAAAAAGCCTTGAAGTTACCCTTGACTCCTCTCTCTCACCCTCAGTAAATCCTGTTGTGTTCTAGCTCTAAAATATATTCAGAATAGAACTCTTGCCACCATCCTGGTCTGTTACGGTTAATTTTATATGTCAACCTGGCTGGGCCATGGTGCCCAGATATTCAGACAAACAGTATTCTGAATTCTTCTATGAAGGTGTTTTTTGGATGAGATTAATGTCTGAATCAGTGGACTCTGAAAAAAGCAGATTCTACTACTCTTCATAATGTGGGTGGGCTAAATCCAATCAGTTGAAGTTTTTTTTTTTTTTTGAGACAGAGTCTCACTCTGTTGCCCAGGCTGGAGTTCAATGGCATGATCTCGGCTCATTGCAACTTCCCGAGTTCAAGCAATTCTCCTGCCTCAGCCCCTCAAGTAACTGGGATTACAGGTGCAAGCTGCCATGCTCAGCTAACTTTTTTGCATTTTACTAGAGACGGGGTTTAACCGTGTTGCCAAGGCTGGTCTCAAACTGCTGAGCTCAGGCAATCCACCCACCTCAGCCTATCCACCCACCTCAGCCTTCCAAAGTGCGAGGATTACAGGCATGAGCTACCGTGCCTGGCCTCAGTTGAAGTTTTTACTAAGACAAAGACTAACCTCCTGAAAGAAGGAATTCTAGCAGGAGACTGCCTTTGGACTCGAATGGCAACTCTTCCTTGACTGTCCAGCTTGTTGGCCTACCCGGCTTAGACTTTAAACTCGACAAGCCTCTACAATTATGTGAAGCAATTCTTACAATAAGTCTCTCAATCTCTCTCTCCACACACATCTGCCCTCATACTAGGTTGGTCATGTTTCTCTGGAGAACTCTAATATACAGTCCAAATTATTATTAACTCTCACCGAGATCACTATGGTAATCTCTTAGTTTTCTGTTCCTGAATTCCTGTCTTGCTGTAACCTATACTGAGCAGATTTTTTAAAGTTTGTTTTTTAATCAAGCCAAATTTTGATGACTAAAGTTAGTATAAGTTTAAATTGTAGTAATATAGTTAATAATTACTTCATTTTATCCTACTATTATTTATTGATGAAACATTGATTATCAACTATGAACCAAAACACAAGAGCTATAAAAATTATTAGAATATGGGTCATGCGTGGAGTCTGAAGACTGTCTAGATATATATCATACATAATATATATAGGATCTATATAAGCAGACATATATTTTAAAAATTATAATTCAGTGTGATAAATACAGTGATAAAGAATGAATAAAGTTCAAAGAAAGTATAACATCCACTTACATTAAAAAGTTGTTTTTCAGCATATGTTCTAATCTGTCCTTGGTAAAAAAAGACAGAAAATTTTAAAAATGTAATTGTATTCATTATGTATAATTAACACGTTAAAGAGCAGATGTATTGGGCTTTATCTACAAAACTAATTACCTTTTGGCCAGGAGCTATGAATTCGTAACAGAGTTTAACATCTTCAGGACAATTTGAGAGAACCATCATTGTTGCAGCCTTGAAGAGTTTCTCCATAACCTAGGAGAAATCAAACAGAATCACCTGACAAGTAAAAAACTTTATATGAAAAGCCTGTTCAGGGCTCAATAAGGACTGCACTTCAGGCTTTAGCACCTATAAATCCACAAAGTCATTTAATCCTTGAATATATCTCGGAAAATTGGTTCAGTTTTCCAGGCATCTCAATTTCCTTGGTGGGTGGCAGGGAGGAAGAAAAAAGGAAAAATGTTTTAATCTTATGTTGACAATTTCAACGCTGGTAAAGAAGTGAGATGTCAAATGAACAGCTATAACTGATCGATGTCTCTCTAAATTTCAATAAACTCACTTGTAGAATCAGGGTAATAACAGCATCTAACTTACAGGATGGTTGACAGAATTAAATGAGATAAACTATGTGTCAAACTTAGCTTAGTACCTGGCTCAGAGAAGCATCCAACAAACATCAGTTGTTGTGAACAGTAAGAATATTTTGAAAAGTGGTTTGTTCAGTCATTGGTAAATGAAAGTAAACTTTATGGAAACAATGACATATCTAAATATAAATCTAGACACTTTTGCTTTCCTAATGCCCAAAGTAAAAATAACATGAAGCAACATACAGCAAAAATCAGTATATAAGGACTTATTCTGAAGACCAGCCTGGTCAACAGGGCAAAATTTCGTCTCTACAAAAATAAAAAAAACAAAAATTAGCTGGGCACAGTGGTGTGAGCACCTGTAGTCCCAGCTCCTGAGGAGGCTGAGGTGGGAGGACCACTCGAGCCTGTGAGGCTGAGGCTGCAGTGAGTCATGATCACGTCACCGTAACTTCAGTCTAGGTAACAAAGTGAGATCTTGTCTCAAAAGACAACAACAAAAAAATTATTCTACCACGGGTGCCCATAAAGACTCATAATAGAAACTTTTTCTTAGAAGAGAAAAAGTGACTGGAATGGAAAATATTTCTAAAATCTTTTTATTCATAACTAACATTCTCGGTTTTAAATCAATGACACAATATTAGGTCTTCTAAATGTTGTATTCATAAAGATGCACATAAGAATAAAGTACAGGTGGCCGGGTGCGGTGGCTCATGCCTATAATCCCAGCACTTTGGGAGGCAGGTGGATCATGAGGTCAGGAGTTCGAGACCAGCCTGACCAACATGGTGAAACCCTGTCTCTACTAAAAATACAAAAATTAGCCAGGCGGGGTGGCATGCACCTGTAATCCCGGCTACTCAGGAGGCTGAGGCAGAAGAATCGCTTGAACCTGAGAGACAGAGGTTGCAGTGAGCTGAGATCTCACCACTGCACTCCAGCCTGGGCAAGAGAGCGACACTCCATCTCAAAAAAAAGTAGAATAAAGTACAGGCTGCCTTAAAGGCAGGTAGATTCTTTTCCTCTGTTGCATTCTAGTATATCCTCTTGAGGCTAGAAGCATAGTGGAGGCATAACTGTCTACTTAAGTACACTAATATAATCAGACATAGGAAAACACTTAAATACCAGTGACAACCAGATCTATTTGATGATGTTTTAGTCATTGTTAGTGGCATTTATTTATTTATTTAACAGACAAGGTCTTGCTCTGTCTCCCAGGTTGGAGTTCAGTGGTATAATCATAGCTCGCTGCTGCCTTGACCTCTTGGGCTCAAGCGATCCACCTGCCTCAGCCAAGCACACTCAGCTAATTTTTTTGAGTTTTAGTAGAGATGAGGTCTTGCTATATTGCCCAGACTGGCCTCCAACTCCTAAGCTCAAGTGATCCTCCCTCCTCAGCCTTCCACAGTACAAGGATTACAGGCATGAGCCACTGCACCTGGTCTAGTGGCATTTACTACAGACATTGTGCTAACCTATACTGTATTCCTGGTTTTCTTACCTTTTTTTTTTGGAGACAGAGTCGCCCAGCATTGGTGCAATAGCTCACTGCAACCTCCGCCTCCTGGGTTCAAGCAATTCTCCTGCCTCAGCCTCCTGAGTAGCTGGGATTATAGTGTGTGCCACCATGCCTGGATAATTTTTGTATTTTAGTGGAGACAGGGTTTCACCATGTTGGCCAGCTGGTCTCAAACCCCTGACCTCAAGTGATCCACTCACCTTGGCCTCTCAAAGTGTTGGGATTATAGGTGTGAGCCACCACGCCTGGCCTATTTTCTGATCTTCTATTACTATGGTCATTTATCCCTTCAACCAACATGTACATCTAATGAAGTAAAAAAAATTGATGAGCATGTGGCTATCTAAGGCACTGACCATGGAAAATAGTAATGACAACTAATTTTGGAGGAGTGGGGGAAGGTGGGAAAAAAGAATCAAAAGACTAGATAATAGTAAAGATAAATCTGAAAGGAATAAAAAGAATTTAAGTAAACTTTCTAAGGATTTTACGTCCTAAAATGAGGAAATTTTTTTTTTTTTGAGACCGAGTCTTGCTCTGTCACCCAGACTGTCGCAGTGGTGCCATCTCAGCCCACTGCAGCCTCTGTCTCCCAGGTTCAAGCAATTCTCCTGTCTCAGCCTCCTGAGTAGCTGGGATTACAGGCATGTACCACCACACCTAGGCAATGTTTGTGATTTTTTTAATAGAAACATGGTTTCATTATGTTGGCCAGCCTGGTCTCCAACTCCTGGCCTCAAGTAACCCGACTGCCTCGGCCTCCCAAAGTGCTAGGACTAGAGGCATGAGACACCATGTCCAGCCTAACTTTTTATTTCATGTAAAAAATATGTAAGGTAAACCATTAAAATAATAAAAACAGATCTATAGATTCTAAACTAGTGGAGGAAAAGAAAGGACAATAAAGAAAACCAAATGAATCCAATGGGGAGTGTAAGAGGGGTATAGGAGTAAGGAATACCTTGGTGAAAGGAGAACAGCAGGAAGCTAAAGATCCTTCACACTGAGCCTGTAACACCTTCAATGCATCAGGGAGATAAAGAAATTACTAAGTAACATAATGATCTATATAGGCTCACATGCCTCAGTCACTTGAACAAAGCTAATACACATTGGGAGGAATAAAGAGCAGGTGGATTAGATGATAGGAACACAATATATCCATCTGTAAGATGAAGACTTTGACCACTGGGGTTGTTACATCACTGTCTTTCCTGAGAAGTACGTTTCCAGCAGCAGAAGGAAAACTTGACATTCACACTACACTCGACAAATATAGTTGGAAAAAACCCAGAAACCTAACAGAAGGGTTAGGTTTTCAACCGTATTTGTGGAGTATAGTGTGAATATCAAGTCACACTATACTCCACGTAACACATTTTTAAGATAACTCAGATATCTTAAAAATGTGTAAATTAATTGTACTATAATAGCAATACTTAACTGCTTATAGCTCATAAGGAGAAAATATTCTTTGTTAGAATATTCCAATTTAATATTTAAGAGACCGCTCTGTACTAAGATACTAATTTCCAAGGTATGTAATTTACAAAAGGAAGAAAATTAAGAGAGGCAGGAGATTACTTTTGAGGAGAGCACACTTTTTTTTTGTCTTTAGGAAAAAAGTATATATCACAATTAACTAAATCATTTGACAACAGTATATGCCCCAAGTACCACCAGTGGAGTACCAAATAAATAAGAATTCGAGTAGCAAATCATGAAACCAAAACATGAATATTCTTATTTGATTGTCAATTTATTATTAGCTTCATGAAGATCAACAGTAAGACTCAGTCATCAGAGTGAACAGGTAACCTACAGGGAGAAAATTTTTGCAATCTATCCATCTGACAAAGGGCTAATATCCAGAAAAGAACTTAAACAAATTTACAAGAAAAAAACAAACAACCCTATCAAAAAGTCGGAGGATATGATCAGACACTTTTTTTTTTTGAGACAGAGTCTCACTCTGTTGCCCAGGCTGGAGTGCAGTGGTACGATCCCAGCTCACTGCAATCTCCACCTCCCGGGTTCAAGCGATTTTCCTGCCTCGGCCTCCTGAGTAGCTGGGATTACAGGCACCTGTCACCATGCCCAGCTAATTTTTGTATTTTTAGTAGAGATGGGGTTTCACCATCTTGGCTAGGCTGGTCTTGAACTCCAGACCTCGTGTTCTACCCACCTCGGCTTCCCAAAGTGTTGGGATTACAGGCGTCAGCCACGGCACTCGGCAAACATACACTTCTTAAAAGAAGACATTTATGCAGCTAACAAACATGAAAAAAAGCTCATCATCACTGGTCATTACAGAATGCAAATCAAAACCACAATGAGATACCATCTCACGCCAGTTAGAATGGCGATTATTATGAAGTCAGGAAACAATACATGCTGGCAAGGCTGTGGAGAAATAGGAACGCTTTTACACTGTTGGTGGGACTGTAAATTAGTTCAACCATTTTGAAGACAGTGTGGCGATTTCTCAAGGATCTAGAACCAGAAAAGCATCTGACCCAGCAATCCCATTACTGGGTATGTACTCAAAGGATTTCAAATCATTCTACTATACAGACACATGCACAGGTATGTTTACTGCAGTACTATTTACAATAGTAAAGACTTGGAGCCAACCCAAATGCCCATCAATGATAGACTGGATACTGTATGCACCATGGAATACTATGCAGCCATAAAAAAGAACGAGTTTGTGTCCTTTGGAGGGACATGGATGAAGCTGCAAGCCATCATTCCAGGCAAACTAACATGGGAAGAGAAAACCAAACACCGCATGTTCTCATTCATAAGTGAGAGTTGAACAATGAGAACACATGGATACAGGGAGGGGAATATCACACACTGGGGAGTGTTGGGGTGGGGGACAAGGGGAGGGAGAGCATTAGGACAATACCTAATGCATGTGGGGCTTACAACCTAGATAAGGGGTTGACAGGTACAGCAAACCACCATGGCACATGTATATCTATGTAACAAACCTGCAAGTTCTGTTTCTGCACATGTTCCCAAAACTTAAAGTAAAAAAAAAAAAAATCTGGTCAGAATATAAAGAGCAACTATCTAAGGACTCAGAAAATAAACCACGATAGGTGGACTGGGAACTAGTCAACTTGATTAATAACCGGAAATGGAGATGAATTTTAGTTCCACTTCTACCTCCTTTGTCTCCTGGTTTTGATTTGAGGGTAAAATGTTGATCTGTTTAGCAGGCACAGGAAGCAAACTTCTGGGAGAAAGCTCCTACTAGTCATCTGATAATGTCCCTGTAGGATAGAGTGTTTATAGGAAAATCCTTGGTTATTTTGTCACTCTCTCTTTTCTCTCTTCTGTTCCTGCCCAGAAGGTAGACCCAGTTGTGGAGTGGGGCTGACAGAGTAACAGTGGCACAAGCACCTAAAATTCCAAGAGAAGACCTACTTCTCCAAAAAAGGAACTGGGAAAGGGAGACTGCTGGTTGAAGAGTGTGGATGTGGGTTATCTCTATTATTATTGTTATTATTATTATTATTTGAGATAGAGTCTTCCTCTGTTGCCCAGGCTGGAGTGCAATGGTGCAATCTCAGCTCACTGCAACCTCCACCTCCCAAGTTCAAACGATTCTTGTGTCTCAGCCTCCCGGGTAGCTGGGATCACAGGTGTGCACCACTACGCCCAGCTAATTTTTGTATTTTTAGTCGAGATAAGGTTTCGCCATATTGGCCAGGCTGGTCTTGAACTCCTGACCTCAGGTGATCTGCCTGCCTGGGCCTACCAAAGTGTTGGGATTACAGGCATGAGCCACTGTACCCAGCCCATTATTAAAAAAATACATATATATTTTCTCTTGCCACTTTGACCCAATGGTGGCCACGGTCACCTGGAAATGAATAACATGGTAGCAACTAAAACCTGGGAGAAATCTGTCTTTCCAGCCAGAAAAACAAAAAAGGTTGGGGAGGGCTTCAGGCAGCCAAACCGTGTGAAGGAAATTCTGAAGAACAGGAGATGACGACCCTCTAATTGTGTATGAAGTAATGTAAGGCCAGGGCTCACCTCCAAGCAATGTATATGTGAAACAGACCCAATGCAGTACAGTGAAAGCTTCTGACTGTGAACTACAATATAAATCACTGTGCAATTTCCAGACTGTGAGTAGCACATGCATCAAAAAGACTCAAATAGCATAACAGAGTCTTTGAAAACTTAACTGACATGGAAACCAATGCCAATAGAAAGTAAGATAAAACTTACAGTCTGAATCTAACTAGTTTAATAACTGGTAAAACAACAATAAAAATAATTCCATTTCAAAAGGATTCTAACAGAACCCAGAGTGTCAGAACATGATGTTAACATTTAAAATTATTGGACATACAAAGAACTAGGAAGATCTTATGAATGCTGAAGAGAAAAAATAATCAATAGATACATACACACAGAAGACTCAGATACTGGAATTATCTGACAAAGATTAAAGCAGGTGGCCAGGCACGGTGGCTCACGCCTGTAATCCCAGCACTTTGGGAGGCCAAGGCGGGCGGATCACGTGGTTGAGAGATCAGGACCAGCCTGGCTAACATAGTGAAACCCCGTCTCTACAAAAAATACAAAATATTAGCCAGGCATGGTGGTGCATGCCTGTAGTCCCAGCTACTCAGGAGGCTGAGGCAGGAGAAATGCTTGAACCCAGGAAGTGGAAGCTGCAGTGAGCCAAGATCGTGCCACTGCACTCCAGCCTGGCACCTGGCAACAGAGCAAGACTCTGTCTCAAAAAAAAAAAAAAAAAAAAGAATTTAAAGTAGGTATTATAACATCTTCCGGCTGGTCGAAGTGGCTCATGCCTGTAATCCCAGCACTTTGGGAGGCTGAGGTGGGTGGATCACGAGGTCAGGAGTTCGAGACCAGCCTGGCTAACATAGTGAAACCCCGTCTCTACAAAAAATACAAAATATTAGCTAGGTGTGGTGGTACATGCCTGTAGTCCCAGCTACTTGGGAGGCTGAGGCAGGAGAATTGCTTGAACCCAGGAGGTGGAAGCTGCAGTGAGCCAAGATTGTGCCACTGCACTCCAGCCTGGCGCCTGGCAACAGAGCAAGACTCTGTTTCAAAAGAAAAAAAAGAATTTAAAGTAGGTATTATAACATCTTCCGGCTGGTCGAGGTGGCTCATGCCTGTAATCCCAGCACTTTGGGAGGCCGAGGCGGGCAGATCACAAGGTCAGGAGTTCGAGACCAGCCTGGCTAACATAGGGAAACCCCGTCTCTACAAAAAATACAAAACATTAGCCGGGCGTTGTGGTGCATGCCTGTAGTTCCAGCTACCCAGGAGGCTGAGGCAGGAGAATTGCTTGAACCTGGGAGGCAAAGAGGGCAGCGAGCCAAGACTGTGCCACTGTACTCCAGCCTGGGCAACAGAGTGAGACTCCGTCTCAAAAACAAAAACAAACAAAAAAACAAACAAAAAAAAAACATCTTGCACAGGTAAAGGGAAACATTCTTAAACAGAAAGATAGAACTTCTCAGTGGGAAAAAAGAAACTAAAAATACATAAATAAAAATTTTAGAATTAGAAATTATCTGAAATAAAAATTTCACAGGATGGGCTCATTATCAGAATGAAGAAAAAAGAGGAAAGAATTAGTAAGTTTGAAGACGGTTCAGTTGAAATGCCCCCCTATTCTGAATTACAGTAAAAAAAAAAATACTAGCTGGGCATGGTGGCTCACACCTGTAATCCCAGTACTTTGTGAGGCTGTGGAGGGCAGATCACTTGAGGTCAGGAGTTCAAGACCAGCCCGGCCAATATGGTGAAACCCCATCTCCACTAAAAATACAAAAATTAGCCCGGCATAGTGGCACGTGCCTGTAATCCCAGCTACTCAGGAGGCTGAGGCAGGAGCATCACTTGAACCTGGGAGGCAGAGGTTGCAGTGAGCAGAGATTGCATCACTGCACTCCAGCCTGGGTGACAGAGCGAGAGCAAGACCCCGTCTTAATTTACAGGCCGGGTGTGGTAGCTCACACCTGTAATCCCAGCACTTTGGGAGGCCAAGGCAGGCAGATCATGAGTTCAGGAGTTCAAGACCAGCCTGACCAATATGGTGAAACCCCGTCTTTACTAAAAATACAAAAATTATCCAGGAGTGGTGGTGCATGCCTGTAATCCCAGCTACTCAGGAGGCTGAGGCAGGAGCATCACTTGAACCTGGGAGGTAGAGGTTGCAGTGAGCCAAGACTGCACCACTGCACTCTAGCCTGGGCTAAGAGCGAGACTCTATCTCAAAAAAAAAAAAAAAAGAAAAGAAAAGAAATAGTAATTTACTATTACTACCATATGTAGGTAAATACTATAGATGGTTTTCTTTAAAGTTCTTTAAAATATGTATGGTAATTGAGAGCAAAAATTCAAACATCACCAGAGGTTTTAAAGGTATGTGAATTGTGATTGGCAGAATAATGTTTATCCTTCTGCCAAAGCTGTCCATGCTCCAATCCCAGAGCCTGTGAGTGTGTTAGTCTACCTGGTAAAAGAAACTGTGTACATGTGATTAAGAATCTTTAAATGGCTGGGCACGGTGGCTTACACCTGTGATACCAGCACTTTGGGAGCCCCTGAGGTGGGTGGATCACCTGAGGTTGGGAGTTCGAAACCAGCCTGACCAACATGGAGAAACCCGATCTCTACTAAAAATACAAAATTAGCTGGATGTGGTGGCGCATGCCTGTAATCCCAGCTCCTTGGGAGGCTGAGGCAGGGGAATCATTTAAACCCGGGAGGTGGAGGTTGCAGTGAGCCGAGATCACGCTACTGCACTCCAGCCTGGGCAACAAGAATGAAACTCCGTCTCAAAATAAATAAATAAATATTTAAATGATGAGATTATTCTAGTTATCTGGGTGGGACTAATGTAATCACAATGATTCTTTACATGAAAGAGGGAGGTATGAGGGTGAGAGAAAGATTTGAAGATATCTTGCTGATTTTTAAACAATGCAGGTAGTCTCTAGAAAATCCAAGAGGTAAGGGAACTAATTCTCCCCTAAATCCTCCAAGAGGAATGCAACTCTGCTGACACCTTTTAACAGTGTTGGATTTTAGACCAGTAAAATCTAATTTGGACTTCTGATCTCCAGAAGTATACAAAGATGAGTTGTTTTAAGCCACCAGGCTTGTGGTGAAGTGTTACAGCAGCAACAGGAAATTAATATGTGAATGTAATAAATATGGCAACTATAAGATAAAGGGGTGACGTAAAGGGAAATACATAGTAGTAAGACTCTTGGTTTACTTGAAGTGGTAAAATATTAAGTAGAATATGGAACAGAATAGAGAATTCAGAAATAGATCTACATACATATGACCAACTGATTTTTGACAAAGATGCAAAAGCAATTCAATAGATGAAGTTTAGCTAACAGCCTTTTCAACAAACGGTGCTGGAGCAAGAAGGTATCCAGAGGTAGAAAGGAAAGGGGAAAGAGAAGAGGAGAGAAAAGGAAAAGACAAGAACCTCTATATTTCATGTTACACAAAAATTAACTCAAAATGGATCATACACTTACATGAAAAATGTAAAGCTAAAGCTATAAAACATAAAATCCTCAAGATCTAGGGCTTCGTAAAGAGTTCTTAGACTTGACACGAAAAGCATAATCCATAAAAAAAAAATGATAAAACTAGATGTCATCAAAATTAAGGGGATGAAAAGCCAAGCTACTTTCTAGGAGAACACAGTCAGAAACCACACATCCCACAAGGAACTCTCTAAACTCCACAGTGAAAAAAATAAGCAATCCATATGGAAAATGGGCAAAACTTATAAACAAACATTTCACAGAAGATGACATACAGATGGCCAAGAAGTACATGAAAAGATGTTCAACATAAGTAAGCATTACAGAAATGCAAATTAAAACCACAATGAGATACTAACACACAGCTCTTAGAATGGCTTAAAACCACCACACATGCCTGACAACACTTGGTACTGGTGAATAACCAGAACAAGTAAAACTTCCATACATTGCTGGGGGGAATGCAAAATGGAACAGTCACTTTGGAAAAGGGATTTTCTTTCCTATAAAATGAAAGAAACTTTATAATTTATATAAGGAACATGAGTCATCATGGACTTTGGTATCTATGGTAGCAGGGAGTGGGGAGGGTCGGGAAACCAATCCTTTCTGGATACGAAGAGGTAACTGCACTCAGGAGTAAATTTAACCAAGGACATGAATGATCTGTATAATGAAAACTACAGAACATCACATCAAACACTGACCCAGTAATCCCACTCCTAGGACTTTACCCAAGAGAAATGAGTTTGAGTGGCTGTGGCTCACACAGGTAATCTCAACACTTTGGGAGGCTGAGAGGCAGGAGGATCACTTGGACCCAGGAGTTTGAGACCAGCCTGGGCAACATAGTGAGATCCTGTCTCTACAGAAAACTAAAAAAATAGCACCTATAGTCCTAGCTTCTCAGGAGGCTGAGGTGGGAGGATTGCTTGAGCCCCAGGAATTCATGGCTGAAGGAGCTACAATTGCACCACTGCACTCCAGCCTAGGTGACAAAATGAGACCCTGTCTCAAAAAACAAACAGAAAAACAAAAAACAGAGAGAAATTAAACTTTACATTTATACAAAACCTGCATAAAAATATTTACGGCAACTTTGTTGTTTACTTTCAAAAACTGAGAATAAACTAAATGTCTTTCAACTGGTGAACGGATAAATCAAAACTGCTTTCGATAGCTATTATGCAACTCTCCGGGAGTGATGTCACTGAAGCTACCTTCTTGCCCAGGCCCACCCATCTAAAGCCACTGGACAAGTAACTGTTCTCTCTGGGATAACTGATCTCTCCGGGGTAGTCCAACCCTTTCTGATTAGGCCTCGACTTATTTTGGAATATATCTGTGATAACACCAGCAAAGGTAGTACAGGTAATGCTCTGAATAAAATGTGTGTTCTTCTGGTTCACATTATTCCTGGACATTAATCACCAATGCTTAAGAAACTAGCTGAAAATCCAACAGTCAAGGCATCTAAAGATAAAACAACGTGAAGAAATGAAAGAAAAAGAGAAAATGAGGTTGGGTGTGGTGGCTAATGCCTGTAATCCCAGCATGAGGAGGAGGAAGTGGGAGAGGAGAAGGAAAAGGGGGGGGGGGAAGGAAGATGAGGAGGGGAAGGATGGGGGGAGGGGAAGGATGGGGGGGAGAGGGAGTCGGGGGGAGAGGGACTGGGGGAGAAGGGAAGGAGAGAGAAAAGAAGTGACTCATTTCAAACATTAAGATTGGATTGAAATGTTCCACTTCTAATATTTAGAGCTGAATAAAATAATTTTATGGGATTGTTGACTAAATGCAAAGGTGAAAATCTGTAACTGAATTCTGCTCACACTTACTAAAAAGGTATGTAGCTTAACCTATCTATTCCTCAATATTTTTACTAATATAACTGAGAAAAATAAACGGTATCTTGCAACCCTGTCATATGGTAAAATATAATTGTAGAGCAAAGACGTTTAATGTTTAATACAATATAAAATAAAATTACCTTTCCTTTTTGTATCTATGTTTGTGCAGTGGAAACGGCATCAAGGCAGAAACAGTGAGGTAAAAAGTGTGGTTCCATTCCTAATACTCTTACTGCCTGGGTGAAATAATAAAGAATCAGGGAGTGGGCTCAACTGAAAGCTACCTAAGGAATGCACAATGACTCCCGAAGCTCAGATCCTGAATCCCTACAGTCCAGAATATGGTTGCTCAACAGCAGCACTACTGATACTATGAGCCAGCTAATTACTGGGGAGAAGGCGGCTGTGTACTGTAGGTTGCTGAACAGCAATCCTGCCTTTACAAACTACATACTAGTAGTGACCATTCTCCCTTTTCCCTGCCCATTCCCTAACGGGAATAATAAAAAATGTCCCATGGGGACTGATCCAAAATGCTCAGTGAGAAGTGTGAAGGGGGTATGAAAGTGAATGCTATAGTGTGTGGCTGAGTGCCCTATGTGGGAAACTAGGAATATTATTAACTCCTGATGGTTTATATTTGAGTGCCTCATCAGGAATTGTCTAGAACCAAAGGTGCTGCCTTACTCAAGGTTATGTCCCTTCCAATGGCTAATCACATCCAATTACTACTCGATATGGAAAGGCACAAAGGGCTACTCCCTTGCCTTCAGATGAGACAAGTATAAAGGACCACTCCAAAGTTCTTCACAAAAGAGGCTAAGGCCTCTGTCTGTAAATGCATCGCAGTTCACTTTTCCCACTGTTCAATGTGACTTTCTTCCTTTCCTTACCAATATTGGAAAGAGCGCTCCCCAATAATCCCCCTACGCACACATCTCTGCCTTAGAGTTTTGTTTACTAGGAAATCCAACCCAAGACAGGGTAATAAAATAATGAGTCTGTTCTATTTGTGATATATATGGTATTTATGTTTTAAGTGGAAAAAGGTCATTTGCTGGATAAGAGTAGAAAGACACATAAATGAATAAAAAGGAGAGTTGATTAAAATCACTAAAATAAACATCCCGTAATTACAAATCCAAACTAAGATATTAACCAGAATGCTTCTGAACAGACAATTCATAATTTAACAGTTAACAATTTCTAGGTATTTATTAAGTGCCATAAATTACGCTGAATACTTTATATATATTATCTGCCTGAACGTCTCCAGTAGCCTATAAAGTAGGAATTTTTATTTCTATGTATTGGAATTTTGATGAGGACACTGAGGCCCAGGCAGATTAAGTCCCTTATCTAAGGTGGTCATAGAGCACATGAGTGGCTGAGTTAAGCAACAAATCTTGGTCCATCCAATTCCACTTGTGTGCACTGTCTGGATTATGTCTACAGCCTCCTAACAAGGTCTCTCACTCTATTTTTATCTACTTCTAAACCATTCTTCATATTGCTGCTAAAAAACATGTGTCTAAAATATAGCTCTGACCTTCTTTTTTTTCTTTTTTGAGACAGAGTCTCGCTCTGTCCCCAGGTACCAGGCTAGAGTACAGTGGCACAATCTCGGCTCACTGCAACCTCTGCCTCCAGGGTTCAAGCAATTCTCCTGCCTCAGCCTCCCGAGTAGTTGGGACTACAGGTGTGCGCCACCACGCCCAGCTAATTTTTGTATTTTAGTAGAGACGGGGTTTCACCATGTTGGCCAGGATGGTCTCAATCTTTTGACCTTGTGATCTGCCCGTCTCGGCCTCCCAAAGTGCTAGGATTACAGGTGTGAACCACCACGCCCAGCCCTGACCTTCATTTTCAAACTTAAAATTCTTGCTCCTTAAATTCTAGATAAAGTTCAAACTCCTTAGCATGGCGTGTAAATACAAGGTCTTTCATGATCTGCTGCTTGACCATGACCATCTCTCCAGCCTTATACCCTGTTGAACTGAGCTGACAGCTTCTGTGGATCCTTTCTAATATAGCTACATAGGGGTTTATGTAAGTATTACAGACATTTATATGAAGATGTTTGGTTTATTTTCCCAGCAAATCAGAGCTACTATTTAGCAAACCTGTTTGTGTTCCAGACTCCGTACTATGTACTTTATATTATATACACTATTTCATTTAGCCCTCACGATAACCTTAGAAATAAGTACAATTATTCTCATTTTACAGTTGAGGAACCTAAAGATCATGAAAGTCAGGGAACTTCACAGCAAAGCTAACGACAGAGCTGGGACAGAAACTTAAATCTGTCTGACTCTTGTAGTTTAAACTATTACAGTAAAGGCATTCAGTGTTTATAAAGTAGTTCTCCATTCTTTTCACTTTTTGAATACCTGTAACACGTAAATGTCTGAGGTAAAAATATATATAGAAACATTTTAATGTCACAGATACCTGATATTTTAGAACTTGTGTACCTACCTGCATGAGATCTTGAAGGCTGTCAACAAAAGAAATCTCTGCTTCTATCATATAAAACTCTGCCAGGTGCCTCCGGCTCTGAGAATTTTCAGCTCGGAAGGTTGGACCAAAGGTAAACACTTGAGTAAAAGCTCTGCAATTCAAGATTAAGAGAATAAAAATAGAATTCACATGATTAAGTATTTAAAATACTCAGTGAGCTCTAACAGAGATAAAAAAAAGTTTTGTGTGCCTCTGTCTTGTCCACAGACTCACACATATTTGCTGCTATATATTTCTCTAATATGCAATAATAATAGTTTCATTAAAAGTGTTAAATTTAGGCTGGGCACAGTGGCTCCAGTCTGTAATCCTAGCACTTCCTGGGAGGACTGCTTGACCTTAGGAGTTCAAGACTAGCCTGGGCAACATGGTAAAATTTTATCTCTACAGAAAATCTTTTAAAATAGCTGGGCTTGATGGCCTGCACCTGTAGTTCCAGCTACCTGGGAGGCTGAGGCAGGAGGATCGCTTGAGCCCAGGAGGTAGAGGCCACAATGAGCCACATTCATGCTACTGCATTCCAGCCTGGGTGACAGAGTAAGATCCTGTCTCAACAACAACAACAAAAAAAAAAAGAAAGAAAAGAAAAGAAAGGTTACCTTTATAGAAACCATTTTATCCTGAAGGAATCTGCAACTGCTTCACAAACCCTATGGTTTTACTAAATGTAGAATAGAAACATAACCACTTCTGGGTGCACTCTACTGCAGCTGCCTTAAACAGCAGGCAACTACATTTCACAGCAATTAAGAACAAAGTAAAGAAAAAGATACTGCTGCCCAAGAAACCACAAAGAAAATCTAGATAATAACAGTGAAAACTAGAATTTCACATAGATAAGGTAGGTTCATTTATTTTTTAAATACATGAAAAAAGAACGTCAGATACATATGGCAGTTCACCTTATTCAAAGCCCACTCAAGTCCTTCACGACCACCCATGTCTTTCAATCAATGGCAAATGACTCCTGAAATTTGGAGGTGAGAGATTTTGAGGAACTACTTTATTCCCTTGATTCCAAGAAGGACTATAGCTCAATCATCCCTTATTCTTAAATTCCTACAGTGAAGTGGACACAACAACTGTCATTCTTTAATGCTTACTGTTTCCCTCATGTTCAAACCGAGTAACAGCTGAGATTAGATCAAGCACGTATGAAGTAACAAATATTTCTGGAGGACTTAATCTTTACATGTTAAGGTTTTGTTAGAACAAAGCAAGCTGTTTGAGGCTCCTTAGCTATGATCCTGAGCATGCTTCATTTGTCTGTCGTTTAGCCAAATAATATAAAGATCAGAAAACCTAGTGCATAAAATAGATGGATTATATATATATATTAGTGTTGTTGTTGTTGTTGTTTTTAAAGTAAAAATACTCTGGGAAAGGAAACAGTGAAGAAACTATGGTGAAAACTAAGAGATTTATTTTTCTCTCAAATTGCAATTTCAGTAAGACCCAGTTGGTAGAAGCTTACGAATTTATATTTTGGTTCTACAGCTACCTTCCTCAAACCATGATCTGCTAACCTCTGAGACCCTTAGTTTTTAATGAAAAAACAGTAGAAACTAAAAAATATTACTATGGTTGCCTTTCTCCCAAGATTCAGCTCCAGATTTGCCTACTAGAGTGTTTCTGAAAAGACTAAACCTACCTTGTGCAAAATGAAAATTTTTCCTGTTTCCCAAAACAAAAGACAAAATGAACAATCCTGCCTTTCTTTTTACATTTCCTCCAGCTATCTCAGTTAATCCCCCGATTGAACCAAGCCAGATACCACATTCCCCCACTGACCACATAGGCCATACAATTTTGATCACAAAATTCAGTTGTTTACACCTTGGAAAACTCTCTGAAATCTCGAAGCTCTTCTCTGTCTTCACAGCTATTGTCAGTGGAAACCTTTGTCTCTGGCTTAGAAAGACAGGTCTACCACCTGTCTTCCTCCAGCCCCAAACTACAGGTTTCCAAACTCAAATCTGATCATGTCTTTCCTAATTTTAAAATCTTCAATGATTCCTTAGTACCAAAGAGTAAAATTCTAACTCCTAATTTCAACTCAGTTGTTTCCCACACCCCCTTTTCTCCAGCCACTCTGAAGATCTTCTTTCCTAGCATGCCCATGCATGCCCTTGGGTTTTTGCATAGGCCCTTTGCTACCCTGTATTGCCTCCTCCCCTGCTCCTCTCCCCTCCAAATGGAAAATTCCCATTCATCCTTCAAGACTTGGCTCAACTGTCACTTCCCCTTTGAAACCTTACCACTCCCCCAAATTTATGGCTCCCTCTAGTATATTACAACACATTTTCGTGTTTATTATATAGAACATATCACTCTGAAATGTAATTATCTATTTAAGTATCTTTCCCCCCCAATAAACTATGACATTTTCCAGAACAGGAATCATGTTTTATTCATATTTGCATCTCTAGTGCCTAAGATAAAACAGGTGCTCAGGCTGAATGAATGAGTACTAATGATGATGATAGGCTTCCTCAGTTATAAACTAAAAAGCACATCCTCAGAAAGAGTAACATTACAAATACAGAAAATTACTCAGATATATGTCACTGTGGCTGTCAGTATCTAAAATGGGTCAAACAATCCAGGTCTGGCCCAAACGATAAACTCAACAATTACAAGGACCTCAGTTTCCAATCTGTGACTGTGCCATCTCTAAGTAGGTTGTCAACAGTATATCTAAGTAAGTAAAATGACATTTCTTTCTGGTACTGTATCACAAGAAACTGTGTGTATACATGTGAGCAAAGGATGCTCCAAGATGAGCAGCAATAGGGATTTTTAAATTTTACAATGATTAGCAAGGTCTCTAGTATAAAACGTACAAAAGGCTCAGTAATTTTTATTTCAATTACAGTAAGGATCAGGCTCTGACTGAGGTATCCAAGGGTTAAATATCATTTTGATAGAGTAAGAACTAATGACCAAAGTGCTTCCTCCAAAGTAACAGAGTGATAAAATGAACTGGAAGGTACGCTGAAAAACTGCATAAGAAAGCATCTAATTTGTAAGCAGATGAACGTTTAAATCATTCAGTAATAAAGATCGCCCTATGTCAGTGTCCAGTGTTCTATTATAAGTAATGGTAGCAGTAGCCGTACTAGTGGCTACCATTACAGAGTGATCATTGTGGGCCAAGCACTAAATGACCAAGAACCTTAGAGTTAATCCCTTCAGAGTTAACTCAATCTTAGTATGTATTAGTACATTTATTTTCCAGAATAAGAAACTGCAGTTCAGACAGGTTAAGAAGCTTAACCTCACAGAGTTAGAGTTTAATAAATGGCGGAAGCCAGACTCAAATCCACATTTCTGACTCTAATGCTCACAGCCTTAACCATGATATTAACAATAATGATGCTCACGACAACACTGCAAACTCAGAAAATTAGAAAAATTTTTACTATATTTCCCTTTCTCAAAGATAACTAACGTAAGCAGTTTTGTATATTGTGAATAGCTCATTTGTTTTATGTGTTAAAATACCGCTCTGTAGAATGTTATCTTCATGAAAATAATGAGAATGATATATCCTCATCAATACTTTTAATCTTTAGCAAGTTATTTAGCTTTTCTGGTCTTCAAATTCTTATAGAAGTCAGGGTTGGGGGCAGCCTGGCATTGATCTCTACTATCTTTTGCAATAATTTTGTCGCTAGGTGCATGTGAAATCACTTCTATTTTAATTTATGCTGATTTCCTTCTTTTTTTTCTGTCTTCCATAGACATGAAAGCCATGTGCAGCAAAGACTGAACCAACTAACATTTAAAATAAAATCTGAGAACAAGGCCATTTCTAAAATAAGACACAAAACCAGGTGAAAGGCCAGGATTGCTCTGAGAAGAGACCAGTAGAAAAAGAAAACACTCAGCACTAAGAATCATTCTTGTGCCAAATCATGAAGAGAGGAAAACTACACAAGGAAAATCCACGAGCTTGGAGTTGATGTTTAGTATAACATAAGTACATTCAATATTGATCAACCAAGATAACGAGAAAAATGGCTCTTTGGAAAACAAAAATCAAAATTGCAAAACAAAAAAAAAAGTTTCTACAAAGTTCACTTTCTCCTGTGTGTGCAGTTTTATGAAGCCCTCAAGACGGCAACTACATTAATATAAAGTGGTCACTGACTGCCTGGCCATTTATTCTTTCTGGCCCTGAAATTTCACAGGGAATCTGAACATTTTGAAAGAACAGAGGAATTGCTATTCTTTAGTTTGGGAAGAACTTATTCAGCATAGGCTGGGTGTGGTGGCTCACGCCTGTAATCTCAGCACTTTGGGAGGCCGAGGCGGGCGGATCACCTGAGGTCAGGGGTTCAAGACCAGCCTGGCCAACATGGTGAAACCCTGTCTTTTTTAAAAACAACAACAACAACAACAAATTAAAAAAAAAAAAAAAAAAAAAGAACTTATTCAGCATAAAATTGATGAGCAACTTTCGGTACACCCTTTCCAAACCACCCCCAACCTCTGTATCACTTCTCTACTGTTAGTTTAGTAAAAGTTCATTGAACTTAAGTGAACTCACAGAAAACTTTGAACTGGATTTTAAGTCTTTGCCAAGTGGATTTCTCATCATTCAGAAAATGACCATCTATTTTACTACTGTTTTGTGTTCATTAGATTGTTAATACTGTGACATATTTTGCATTCATTATTTCTATATACCTAACAGAGTGGACTCCTGATACCTCATTTTCAGCTTTCCCCTATTCCCTATCATGCAATACACTTGGTAGAAAGGGATTATAAAAGAGACGCAGCCCTCACCATTTCAACAATCATGTCATGTCAAGATGCCTTAGGCAGGGTGCATTCTAAATTCTAAAAATTCTTATCTTTATTGCCAAAAACTTGTGCCAAATAATTTCCTTTAACATGTTCTTAATACTTTATTTGGAACTGAATTTGAGACCCAAGCAAAATGTAATCTTAAGTGTATGATGAAACTCAAAGTTTGACAGTCTGCCAACAATCCTGCTAAAGGGAGTGGAAGGTCGGCTAATCATCTGAGGACATGACATGTGAAAAGAACATTCGAACCAAGCAAACATCAACACATAGGTCCTAAGGTAGGAAGGATCCTGACATGTTTAAAGAACAGGTGTAGGCCAGTAGAAGGATGAGTAAGAGATGGTAGAAAGGACTAGGGCATGTAGGGCCTTCCTTGTAACCATGGTAAGCAGTGACTAGATTTTATTTGATATACCTTGAAATATATACCCTCGCCTCTTAAAACATTTAACACTATTTTCCTAGTATTCTCCTAGTTTTCCTTCTAAATACCGCTCTGACCTCTATTTCTGCCTCCTACTGCAGACCACATTAGCTGTTCATTAAGCAGCAGTATTCCTCCAAAGTCACTCCTAGAACGTCTAAATTTTTTCACTATACTTTTCCTTATGCGATCTCCCTTGGCCAATCATTTCAGTAAATTACTTACTGGCATACACAAATTTTTACCTTTTAACTAGCCCTTTTCTCTAAGCTCTATAAGTATACATCCACCTGTTTCTGTGGTCCTTTCACTTGTCACAAACTGAACTCATCCCTCCCTCCAGCTTCCACTTTGATTTCAGTCTTCTCCCAACCTTCCTAGGCCAATCTTCCCAATATGCTCTTTCTTTCCCTGTTTGTTCGGTGAAAAACCAATATGCTCTTTAGTAACACCATGTACTACTGTTCACAGCACTTTTCAAAATAAAAAATTACATCTGTTGATGTGATTATTTAACATCTATCTCCATTAGATTGGAAATTTCATGAGTGACTGTATCTTTTTTTTTTGGTTCATTATGGCATCCTTATCCTCAGTCTTAATCTAGTGCCCAACACATACTAGTCAATATTTGTCAAATAAGTAAATAATTCATTTTCTATAAAATACACTGATCCCCAAGTTGCATTTCTTTTAAAGAGATGGGGTCTCCTATGTCGCCCCGACTGAACTCCTGGTATCAAGTGACCCTCGTGCCTCAGGCTCCCAAGACAGTGGAACTACACATGCACACTAGGGGCACCTAGCTTCCCAAATGAATATTTGAAACAGCAATGAGATGGGGGTAAGGGTAGAAGAGGAAGGTAAATAGAATATCTATTACTAAACAAAAAATCCTGCTGTTCTGTGAAATTATTGTTCACAGAAGGCACTAGACAATAACAACATCAGTTTTTTAAAACTGTCACGTATTTTGCTCTGTCAACAAAAAAATCTTTAAAAAGGACTAGATAGGATAAGCTGCTCTAATTTTTAAATTATAATATTACTGTAAGAAAATAATTATCCTAGTCTACTCTATGTAAACACAGCAGCACATGATTCTTTGGCTCCTGCCTGAGTGAAGTGCCACTTCATTCCTGCAACAACAGACCCTTCAGGACTGACGGACTGGATATGAGGTCTTAGAAAACAACATGCTTACTGGTCACAAATGCTCACTGGTCTTTCGAACTGAATATTTACCCTTATGTCTCAATAAGACACTAAAATTACCTTTCAAACACAAGTATATAATTTTATCAGCTGCACTCACTCATACTGAGATTATCCCTCTTACATTTCTCATAATTTAGTGGTCCTTGCTCTGAGGTCCACTGAAGAGAACATGTAAGTACTTTATTTAGTTACAAGTACTACATAGTGTTTAAGTGCTATTTACGTCTACAATATTTCAAGGGTTCCCTTTTCTGAGGCCTGATACTACAGAGGTAGAGGAGTCATTATGGCACTGAACTATCAACAATTTCCGGGACTCCCGTCCTGTATAGATGACTTACTTTTTTAAGGTTATGGTAGTGATTAAGAACATGTAGTCTAAAGATCTAAGTTAAAATCCTGGCTCCTCCACTTATGAACAAACTAAGTTCTTAATTTCTGTAAGACTAAATTTCCCCATGCAAAAATGAAGGTGACTATACAAATGTCATGGAAGTTATTATAAAGACGAAATGAAACAAAATACATTAAAAGGTTAACCTACCACCACCTATATGGTAAGAGAACAAATGGATCAGAGTTACTTTTTGTCTCTTTCCTTTCCGTTGGGCTACAGTTCTCATTTGCTTGATCTTTTTTTTTTTTTTTTATTTTTTGGAGGCAGGGTCTTGCTCTGTCACCTAGGCTGCAGTGCACTGGCACAAACACAGCTTGCTGCAGCCTCAACCTCCTGGGCTCAAGCAATCCTCCTGTCTCAGCCTCTTGAGTAGCGGGGACCACAAGCCTGTGCCACCAAGCCCGGCTAATTTAAAATTTTATAAATGGGGGTCTCACCATGTTGTAAAGATCCCTTTACACTTCTAATTGTAGATCTCAAAGAAATTCGGTTTATCTAGGTTATATCTACCAATATTTACCATTAAAATTGAGAAATTAAAATTATGTTTATTATGTTTATGTTACTTAAAAATAATGACAAGGCCGCGCATGGTGGCTCATGCCTATAATCCAAACACTTTGGAAGGCCAAGGCAGGTAGATCATTTGAGCCCAGGAGTTTGACACCAGCCTGCACAACATGGTAAAACCCCATCCCTACAAAAAATACAAAAATTAGCCAAGTGTGGCAGCATGCGCATTTAGTCCCAGCTACGGGTGAGGCTGCGGCAGGAAGACGGACTAAGCCTGGGTGGTCGAGGCTGCCATGAGCTGTCATAATGCCCCCTGTGCTCCAGCCTGGGTGACAGAGCAAGACCCTGTCTCAAACAAACAAACAAACAAACAAAAACAATGACAAGCCCATTATGTGTTACAAATAACATACTTTTTATGAAACATAATTATTTTTTCCAAAACAAAAAAAATTAGTAAGAGGAGTGGCACTGCCTTATACTTTTGCAAACTTCTTTAATGTCTGGCTAACAAAAGGCAGCTAGATTCGCCTATCTACTTTTGCATTCAATCTGCTGCACTATCACATGCCACCAAGACTGGAAAATACTGTATATGTACCCTTGAGACAATGAGGCTTAAAAAGGCAATTACTGTCTTAGTATTATTATGAAAATAATTTTAACCTCAAGGATTCCCCTGAGAGAATGCAAGGCAGCCCCAGAGATATCCAGACCATACACAGAGAACCACTACCTTTGGCAATGGTTCTTAATGAGAAGTATTAGTTCGAGGCTCTACCTCTGAAAACCTGTCCTAAAGAAAGTTTAGACCTCTAATTAATATACTTTTTAAAAGTTTTCTGATGGCTAAATATGACGGGAAAATAAAAAATAACAAATGTTGGCAAGGACACAAAAAACTCCTTGTACACTGTTGGTGGGAATGTGAAACTGTAAGATTGTTACGGAAAACAGTTTGGTGGCTCTTCAACAAATTAAACATAGAATGACCCAACAATTTCCTCCTGGATATATACCTCAAAGAAATAATAATGACAGGTATCCAAATAAAACTCTGTACATAAATGTTCACAGTGGCATTATGCAGACAGCCAAAAAGTGGAAATTACCCAAATATTCATCAATGAATGAATGGATAAACAAAATGTGGTATATTCATACAACAGAATATTATTCAGCCATAAAAAGGAAATACTGCTACATGCTATGGCATGGATGGAAAAATTAGGCTAAGTGAAAGAAGCTAGACACCAAATCACATGTATGGTTTCCTGTATATGAAATATCCAGAATAGGCAAATCTATAAAAATGAAAGCAGAAAGTGTTTGCCAGGGGTTGGGAAGAGAGGCACTGGAGAGTACATTAGTTTACATGAGTTGCTGTAACAAAATATCATAGACTGGGTGACTTAAACAACAGAAATTAATTTTCCTGCAGTTCTAGAGGCTAGAAATCTAAGACCAAAGTGATGACAGGGTTGGTTTCTGGTGAGGCCTCTCTCTCTGGTTTGCTGAAGGCTGCCTTCTTGCTGTATCCTCACGTGGCTTTTCCTCTCTGCACAAGCACCCCTAGTGTCTCTTCTTATATGGACACCAGTCACACTGGATTTGGGTTCCATCTTTATGTCCTCATATAACTTTAATGATTTCTTTAACAGTACTATCTTCAAATACAATCACATAGGGGTTAGAACAACACAACATATGAATCCCAGGGAAGAGGCAATTCAGTACATAAGAGAGAACAACTGCTTTATGGGTATGAGCCTTCCTTTTGGGGTGATGGAAATGTTCTGGAACTAGATAGTGATGGTTGTAATGGTAAATTTTATCTTGTGTATTTTGCCACAATACATTTTTTTTGAGACTTCAAAATCCCAGTTCAACAGAACTGAATTTGTTAGCCAATACATACCAAAGATGGGCAATAAAAGAAGTATTGTTTTTGTAGCTTTCTTTCATAATGGAAGCCTTATGCTATTACAGACTGAGGTTTTCCAGTCTTTTGATTAAGGCTTGCCAGCTGTGTGCTGCTGCAGCACCAAAGAAACTGTTCTGAAGCCTGTCACCTCCTCCTGCAGGCAGCCATCCTGGTCTCGGTGAGCGGGGTCAGCACCAGACTGGAGCAGCAGCTCTACAATATCCAGCAACTCACAGGTAGAGGCATAATGTAGAGCTGTTTGGCCTTGACTGTCCTGACAGTTAATGCCAGCTCTACGTTGTAGCAAGACTGTGACTAGCTCCTTATATGTCCTTGATCACAGGCCCAATGAAGTAGAGCCCTACCCTCTTCATCTTTCACATTCATATCCACATTTTTCGATTTGATGGCTTTGGTTATATGGTCAATGCTATTTCCCCTGCAGTAATCAAATATATTTTTGTCTTCTTCCCTGATGGTTTCTTCATGAAACAGAGAACTAATAACTGGCCCACCAAAACCAGTATTTTCTTCTTTTCCTTTCTTCTCTGGTATCTGAGGATTCCAACCGGGATCTAGTTTTTTAACTACCGCGATATATTCCTGCATTGTTTGGCTGGGGCTTCAATCACCAAGTGCTTTCCATGCTTCCCATTTTTATTTTCCTTCAAAATCAAAGAAGCTTGGTTTAGGAGTATTGCAATTTCCAATTTGACCTGTTTGTACCTGGCATACAGGTACAAGAGCTGCTCCCTGCTGGCCACCTGAATAAGGCCTTGCAGGTGCGCTAAAGCCTTCTCAAACAGCTCGGCCAGACAACGGGACTCCTTGATCTCAGGGCTATGGGGGAACTCCACCTCCTGAGTCATCCCCGGAGCTTAGCTCTCCACCGCTGTTGCCGGCGGTGGCTCTCGTGGGCAGGAATGATGAAGCCACGTCTCCTTGCTCTCTCCGTCCCTGTGTCTGGTCTGTCCTCCTCGGATCAGGTGTAAGGCGGCTTGGGGGCCTGGCCCAGCAGTCTGGGACCCGAGCCCGAGCTCCAGTGGAACCCAAGCTCAGTCTTGGCGCCCTCCCTCGCGTTACCTTGCCCACTTCTACTCCCGGGCTTGCAAGGCAGGCTCCCCGACCCTCTGCCGCTCTGCCCAGTGGACCAGGTCTCCTCTAGCTTCCGTCCCGCCAACAGCTCGCTTCGGGTCCCTCCAACAGCGTCGGTGTCAAGGGCTGCCTACGTGCCGGTGGCGCGCGCCTAGGTGGAGCCTGCTTTGCGCCAGAGGGGGAGGCGTGAGCGACCCTACGCTGGGCGCCCTTCCCTACTGGAGGACAGAAAGAGCTGTCAGCCACGAGGAAGTCTGTTAATCATTTCGCTGTAATTAGCAGTCCCGAACTCTGGAGCCCGCAATGGGGGTGAGGGACCACAATACATTTTTAAAAATTAATTCAGGGCAGATGTAGTGGCTCACTCCTGTAATCCTAGCACTTTGGGAGGCAAAGGCAGGTGGATCACCTGATGCTGTCCGGAATTCAAGACCAGCCTGGCCAACATGGCGAAACCCTGTCTCTATTAAACATGTAAAAATCAGCCAGGTATGGTGGCATGCGCCTGTAATCCCAGCTACTTGAGAGGCTGAGGCATGAAAACTGCTTGAACCCAGGCGAGGCGGAGGTTGCAGTGAGACGAAATCATGCCATCATGCCACTGCACTCCAGCTGGGTGACAGAGCAAGACTCTGTCTCAAAAAATAAAAATAAAAAAAAAAAGGTTGAATGAGACTATCAAGCAGTTTACATGTTTCATTTCATCCTTGCTACCCTATAAGAGAGGTGATTTCATTCCATTTTATAACTTCAGAAACTGAGGCTTAGACCAGTCAGTAAATAGTCTAGGGAATCACACTAAAGGGGCTTTAACATAAGCAGTCCAAATCCATGGCCCACTTTCTGTACAGCTGCAAGTGTGCACTCTTAAAAAACAAAAAGTTCAGCACAGATGCTGAATGGTACCATTGAGCATCTATGCTGTACTTTTTAAAGTACAAACCATATGGAAAGAGAAGTTGTGTATCTTAAACGTCACTGTCCTCTGGGTGATTTCTGCCCCTCTGGACAACAGGGGTTCCATTCTTGGTGCCATTCCTTGTTCACCTTTCCTCCACCATCCATTACTTGCTATCTCTGTGATGGCCATTTCCTACCATTACAGCTGTTCATTTCTGTCTTATTTTTTCTCCTATATATAGTTTCTTCATAGTAGAAATGAACAGTTATTAATAAGCATTGACAGTCAATCAGGATACATTTCCATTCTTTTTTTCTGAGACAGACTCTTGCTCTATGGCTAGGTTGGACTGAAGTGGCATGATCTCAGCTCACTGCAACCTCCACCTCCTGGATTCAAGCGATTTTCGTGCCTCAGCTTCTGAGTAGCTGAGATTACAGGCATGTGCCACAACACCCAGCTAATTTTTGTATTTTTAGTAGAAATGAGGTTTTGCCACAATGGCCAGGCTGGTCTCAAACTCCTGGCCTCAAGTGATCTGCCCGCCTCGGCCTACCAAAGTGCTGGGATTCCAGGTATGAGACACCACACCCAGCCAGGATACGTTTTCATTCTATTTTATGATATAAAAAATGATAACATATCCAATATACCTTACAGCGCTTACTTGGCTATGGACACTTTGGCTTAGGCTCAACGATTTACCAACAAAGGCTTCTCTTGTGGCATGCTTCTTCCCTTCCCCCACCTCCCTTCTTTAGCGACTTTCAGGTCTAGAGCCATTGTGGGGCCTACAAGGTTGAACTTAAGTAAAAGAAGGCTTTGTTATAAATGCTTAGATGACCTAGAGCAGTGATTCTCAAACTTTAACATGCATTAGATTCACCGGGAGCTTGTGAAAACACAGTTTACTCGGCCCCACCCCCCAAAATGGTCTGCTTCAGTAGGTCTACGGTAGGCCTGAGAGTCTGCATTTCTACAAAGTTACAGGTGATGCTGATGCTGCTGGTCCAAGGATTACATGTTAAAAACCACTGATCTAGAGTGGTTTTCAGCCTTGGCTGCATAGAATAACACATGGCACTTTAGAAAACAATCCTGATGCCCAGTCCTACACCCAGACCAATTAAATCTGATTCTTCTAAGCGGGGTGAGGGAGTCAAGCTAATATATCTGTATTTTAGAAAAAGCTCCTGAAACATTCTAATATATAACCAGGGTTGAGAACCACTGATCTAGCATCTAGCTCTCTCTTTTTTTTTTTGAGACTGAGTTTCACTCCGTCACCCAGACTGGAGTGCAGTGATGTGATCTTGACTCAATGTAACCTCCGCCTTCCAGGTTCAAGCGATTCTCCTGTCTCAGCCTCCCGAGTAGCTGGGACTACAGGCACGTGCCTCCATGCTCAGCTAATTTTTGTACTTTCAGTAGAGACAAGGTTTTGCCATGTTGGCCAGGCTGGTCTTGAACTCCTGACCTCAGATGATCTGCTTCCCTCAGCCTCCCAAAGTGTTGGGATTATAGGTGTGAGCCACTGTGCCCGGCCTGATCTAGCTCTTTTAATTACCAATTATGATTGTAAGTAAAAGGCACAGATAATTGATATAAAAGGTATTATTTCATAAAAAAGGTACATTTGCATAGGCCTATATACTATGAATGAAAACAAAATTTTCTAATACTCTTGACAGACTTCAAATCAAACAGAGCTTGGTTTGTGAACACAACAGCACAAAGGAACCATCACAAATTAGAAATAGGCAAACTGCTGTGACAGGAGGAGTTAGCCTACAGAAATAATACACAAAAAATTCCTATTCATTTTCCTTGAATTAGGATTAAGAAAAGGAGGAGGAGGAGGAGGAAAAAGAGATAGCAATGCTCTGCCATGCCAGGTCTTTTTGGCTGCATGAATACTAAAAATGAACACTCTTACTGATATGGATCATGGCATGATCTATACAAAAGGCAGAGAAACTCTGGGTTGAACTATTTGAATCAATATCCCCAAATTCCCAAGTTACATTTAACCCTCCACAGCTATATAGGAAATACCAAATTATCAAATCATACATACATTTTGGCTAAGAAAGGCATGTTAGAAAATTTTGGAGATAACTCTTTCTACAGTAGTACCTAAAATACTGTCTGCCTAAAGTTCATATTTTTCCAATGAACTTCACACCATACTGTCCTGAAGGAGAACCAGGAGGAAAGGCCAGAATAATTATCCAGTTGAAGAAACTAAATGAAAGTCCCTAAAGAATGTTCCAGAAACAAAAAATATGTCTCTATATCTTAATCTCACATGCTAAATCTGCCTCTTAAATGTGAAATAAGGTTGGCTTAGGTTTTGCATATTCTCCAACTGAAAAGATTTATGTGACACATGTCTGTTTATCTGTCCCATACACCTGTTTCAAGTGGCAAAACATCATTTTTTTTTTTTTCCGGTGTAGGGTATATGAAGGAAATAAAATAGAGACTGACATCAAAATAAATAAAACTAATGTGATCGGTAACCAATACATGTGACTAAGCTTATTTGTTATCAGCTTTTACCGGTGAGAGGGAAGCAAAACCATGACTGAATTTCTTTATTAGACATTTTTTCTAAAGGAGCAAAGATAAAATTTCCTTTTATACACACACATACATATATATGTATATATACATATTTTATGTTAAAAGAGAATAAAAAGAAATTTCAGTTTCATATAAGGGTACTTTAAGATATCTAAACAGATCCAATAGCATAGTATTTCAAGTTCTTAAATGCATTTTCTGATACAGTTGTTTTTCTTAATTTAACCAGTTTTTTCCTCCAACTAGAATAGATTGATGAACTAAATCAAATGGAAGTAATTCAAGCCCACAGGTCATAGCAGCAAAGAAGAAATGGATACAGAAGCTTAGGGTCTAGAATCTGTCTGTCTGTATCTTATCATCATTATCTATCTGAAGTCATATTGATTTATTCATTCAACAAATATTTACTACACCACTAATCACGAAAATCCAGAGGTAAATCAGGTATGGCTTTTACCTTCAAAAAGTTTATAGACTAGCAGGGTCTTCATTGACCTTAAAACACAAGCTAAGATATAAAATCTCTAGAAAAAAATGTGGAAGAAAAATGTTGGTAATCTTTTGGACAGGATAAAAAATTCATGAACCACATAAGAAAAGACTGATAACATACCAGCAGAATACAAAGCTTCTGGTCCAAAAAAAAAAAAAATCCCTATTTTAAAATAGAAAGAAAAGGCAGACTGGGGAAAAACAAATAATTACAACACCACTATCTGACAAAGGGCTTGTATCCAGAATATATAAAGAACTCTTAGAACCCAATAATAATAAAACAAACAACCTGGTAAAAACTGGGTGAGAAAATGGAAAAAACAGTTCAAAAACAAGATATATGAATAGCCAATAAGCACATGAAAAAAATATTAAACAGTACTGGTCACCAGAGAAATGCAACTTAAAACTACACCCTATACTCACTAGAATGACTAAAATTAAATTTTGTCAAAGATGGGAACCAAATGGCATTCTCATCCACTGTGTAAATAGTACAGTTCCTTCAGAAAATTATTTGGTAGATTCTTATAAAGTTAAGCATTAACTTAATTCCTACTTACTTACCCAAGGGAAATAAAAACCTACGTGTACACAGAGACTCCTGTATAAATTTTCAGAGACCTTCATCATCACAATATCTCTGCACAGGAAACAAATAAATATCAAACTATAGACGGATTGAGAGTATTTTGGGAAGATGGCAGAGAAGAAAGCACCAGGAATCTGTCTATCCACCTATACAAGAGCACTGGTAGTATCTGTCTGATTTAACTGTTTTGTTTTGTTTTGATTTTTTGAGATGGAGTCTCACTCTGTTGCCCAGGCCAGAATACAGTGGTGCAATCTCAGTTCACTGCTACCTTTGTCTGCTGGGTTCAAGCAATTCTCCTGCACAGCCTCCCAAGTAGTTGGGACTACAGGCATGCACCACCATGCCTGGTTAATTTTTGTATTTCTAGTACAGACAGGGTTTCAGTACAACCAGGGTGTTCTCAAACTCCTGACCTCAGGTGATCCACCCGGCTCGGCCTCCCAAAGTACTGGGATTACAAGCGTCAGCCACTGCACCGACCCTGATGCAACTGTTTTTGAAACTTGCAGTCTATGGAATACCAGCAACTTTCAGAGAAAGGCTTATACAGTAAATTGTAGTTAATTTTGGTCAATTTCAGCTCTTAGCACAGTAACAGTTGCCCATACCCCACTCCCAGACCTGAGGCAGGTAGCTGTGCACATGTTCCTGGAGCACCCTGCACACAGCTTGAGGGAGCTGGGTCAGAGAAAAATGGATCCTCCAAATACGGCGGATCTATGCCTAGACTGCTGATTGTTGCTTCTAATCACAGAGTCATAGAGAGGCAGGCACCTCCCCCAACTATTAAACATGCCTGCCCCTCTGAACCCCAGAATTATTTAAAAAGCCAGTGTACTTCTCCCCTTCATTTTTCTTTTATTGTCCTTTGAGAGTCAGACAATAAGGACGAGGACACTCAAAAACAATAGCATATATGGGGAAAATCAGAAAGTGATGGCACCGGCCTAGGGAAAAGATCAGGCTCAGAAAGACCTGAGAAGACATTGAGTTTATATTACAGGCTGAACTTTGGCATAGAGACAGCCGTCGACAATTTAAAAAAGAAGTACAAAAGAATAAATAAAAACAGCAAGACTTGGAGAAGAGGGATAATCTGATTTCCACAGTTCCCATATTATTAGATTCAAATTCCCATTTTCATTAAAAAAAAAAAATCACAAGGCATACAAAGAAAAATAAAAATATGACCCATTCAGAGGGGAAAAATAAATCCACAGAAACTGTCCTTGAGAAAGATCTCAAGCCAGATCTACTCCAAAAGATTTTTAAACAACTGTCTTAAAGACACTTAAAGAACTAGAAGATGTGGACAAAGTCAAGAAAATGATGCATGAACAAAACGGCAATCTCAATAAAAAAACAGAACACCTAGGAAAACAAAAGGAAATTCTGGAGCTGAAAAGTATAACTGAAATGAAAACTTCACTAGAGAAACTGAAAGGCAGATTTCAGCAGGCAAAAGAAAGAATCAGCAAACCTGAAGATAAGACAAAGGAAATTATGGAAAGAAAAGACTGAAGAAAAATGAACAGAATTTAACTACCCTGTGAGATACCATCACATGACCCAACATATGCACGTGGGAGTCTTGGAAGAAGAGAGAAAAGGGCAACGAGAATATTTTAAGAAATACGTAATCCCAGCACTTTGAGAGGCCGAGGCGGGCAGATCACCTGAGGTCAGGGGTTTGATACCAGCCTGGCCAACATAGTGAAACCCTGTCTCTACCAAAGAATCAAAAATTGGCCAGGCATGGTAGCGCGTGCCTATAGTCCCAGCTACTCAGGCGGCTGAGGCAAGAGAATTGCTTGAACCCGAGAGGCAGAGGCAGAGGTTGCAGTGAGCTGAGATCATGCCACTGCACTTCAACCTAGGCGACAGAGGTGACTCCATCTCAAAAAAAAAAAAAAGAATATTTGAAAAAATAATGGTTAAAAAACTTTCCAAATCTGATGAAAGATATGAATGTATAAATGTCCAAGAAGTTCAATGAATAGCAAGTAAGATGACTTCAAAGAGGTCCATGCCAAGAAACATTATGATCAAACTTCTGCAACCCAAATGCAAAGAATCATGAAAACAGGAAGAGAGAAGCAACTCATTACATATAAGCAATCTTCAATAAAATTATCAACAGGCCAGGTGCAGTGTATCCCAGCACTTTGGGAGGCTGAGGCGGGAGGATCACTTGAGGCCTGGAGTTCGAGACCAGCCTGTCCAACATGATGAACCCTGTTTCTACTAAAAATACAAAAATTAGCTGGGTATAGTGGTGCATGCATGTAGTTCCAGCTACTCAGGAGGTTGAAGCAGTAGAATCACTTGAACCAAGGAGGCAGAGGCTGCAGTGAGTCAAGAGCACTCCAGCCTGGGCAACAGAGTGAGACTCTGTCTTTAAAAAGAAAAGAAAAAAAATGATTATCAACAGATTTCTCATCAGAAACTTTGGAAGCTAGAAGACAGTAGGTGGATATATTCAAAGTGGTAAAAGAAAAAACTGTCAATAAAAAATCTTATATTTGGCAAAACTGTCCTTCAAAAGTGAGGGAGAAATTCAGACATTCCCACTTAAACAAAACCTAAAACAGTTTATTACTAGACCTGCCCTGCAAGGCAGTCCTGCAGAGTGAAATGAAAGTACACTAGGCATTAACTTGAAGCTGTATGAAGAAATAAAGATCTTAATCAAAGTAAATGCATGAGTATTACTATAAAGATTGATTTGATGCCTCATAATCAAATTATATACGCCTGACACCTCAGGTGTATATAACTGCACTGTGTGTTTTCTACCTGACTTAAGAGACTAATACATTTAAGAAAAACCTAAAAGTAGTATTATTGCAAATTTTGGTTGTAAGTCCACATTCTGTTTTCTACAGAATTTAAGAGGTTAACGCATTTCAAATATTTATTCATGTATGTTTTGGGGCACAAGTGTATGAAGATGTAATTTTGTGACATCAACAACTGAAAGGGGTAAAGAAGGAGCTATTAAAAGTGCAGTCAAGAATCCCTTGAATTTGGGAGGTGGACGCTGCAGTAAGCTGAGATCGCACCACTGCACTCCAGTCTGGGTGATGGAGTAAGATTCTGTCTTCAAAAAAAAAAAAAAGTGAGAGTTTTTGTACGTTACTGAAGTTGAGTTGGTATAAATTAAAGTTAGACTGTTATAATTTCAGGATCTTCAATGTACTCTCCGTGGTAACTACAAAGAAAATAGCTACAGAATATATACAAAAGAAAATAAGACAGAAATTTCAATATTTCAGTACAAAGAATCAACCAAAGACAAAAGACAGTAATGCAGAAAAAAAGGGACCAAAAAAAAAAAAAAAAAGCTATCAGGTATGTAGAAAACAAATAGTAAAATGAAGGAAGTTCCTCCTTACCAGTTACTTTAAATGTAAATGGATTAAACTCTCCAATCAAAATACAGATATTGGCAGAATGAATTTTTAAAAATGATCCAATTATATGCTGCCTATAAAAGATTCACTTTAGATACAAAGAACAAATAAATTGAAAGTGAAAGGATGGAAAAAAATTTTCAGTGCAAATAGTAGACAAACGAGAGCATGAGTGGCTATACTAATATCAAACAGACTAAATACAAAAAGCTTACAAGAGACAAGGACACGACGCATTAATAAGAGGTTCAATACAATAAGAAGACACAACAGTTGTAAACATTTACATACCTAATGATGGACCATCAAGTATAAAGCAAAAAATGACAGAATTGAAGGGAGAAAAGAGTTTTACAATACTGTTGGAAACCTCTCAATAATGTAAAGAACCAGACAGAACTAAAGAGAGAGAGGACTTAATAAAACTGGATCTAACAGACATATACAGAACACTCTTCTAATGATCGAAACTTTTTGTATGTGCATGTGGTATCTATTAAAACTAAAATTGAATATATATTCATCAAAAATTTTTTTGGGGCCGGGTGCGGTGGCTCATGCCTGTAATGCCGGCACTTTGAGAGGCCAAGGAGGGCAGATCACAAGGTCAGGAAATCGATACCATCCTGGCCAACCTGGTGAAACTCCATCTCTACTAAAATATAAAACATTAGCTGGACATGGTGGCACTCGCCGGTAGTCCCAGCTACTTAGGAGGTTGAGGCAGGGGAATCGCTTGAACCCAGGAGGCGGAGGTTGCAGTGAGCTGAGATCACGCCACTGCATTCCAGACTGGCGACAGAGCAAGACTCCATCTCAAAAAAAGAAAAAAAAAAATCTGTGTGTGCTGGTGGTTATACAAAATTGTGAATTATGTAATGTCAATGAATTATATACTTAAAATGGTAAAATGAATGCAAAAAATACGAATTGAGTTAATATATTTGATGGTATATCCATTCAATGGGATAATATTAAGCAAAGAAAGGAAAACTCTGGATAAATCTCAAAAGCATTATGCTGAGTAAAAGAAGACACATACACAGAATAAATACCATATGATTTCATTTATATGAAATTCTAAAAAAAGGAAAATCTAATCTATGGTGACAGCAGATCAGTGGTTGCCTAGGACCAGGGGTTGGGGGAAGAGACTCACTCCAAAGGAAATAAGAAAATTTTTGAGTGACAGGAGCAATTCTGGGTTTCTTTCTTTTTTTTTGAGACAGGGTCTTACTGTATTGCCCAGACTTCAGTGCAGTGACGAAATCATGGTTCACTGCAGCTTTGACCTCCTGGGCTCAAATGATCCTCCTTCCTCAGCTTTCTGGGTAGCTGAAACTACAGGTATGTGCCACAATGCCCAGCTAATTTTAAAAATATTTTGTAGAGATGGAGTCTCACAATGTTGCCTAGGCTAGTCCTCAGCTCCTAGACTAAAGCAATCCCCTCACGTTGGCCTCCCCAAGTGCTGGGATTACCACTGTAAGCCATGTCACCCAGCCTAATTCTGTATTTTGATCATGGAAGTAGTTACTGAGGTGTAAGAATCTGTCAAAACATATATTTAATATATATTTAAAATGATATATTTTAAATGGGTTCATTTTTATTACAAAGTATACAATAAAGTTGATTAAGAAACATTAACTGGTATGGGGTGGCTGAAGTTATTTTTAAAAAAAGAAACAACGATGACAAATACCTTAGGAATAACTTATTGATACACTGGTTTATTCTGCTACTTCATTATTTAAATTATAATTTTGTTCCAACTATTGCATAAAAGGAGTAGCATCAGGCTCCAGAAATCCCAGAAGGGGCACAGCAATAATGTCCTTACAAGTACAAAAGAAACTGGAACATAGTGACACCTCATTGCCATCATAAATGACCACAGCTCTTACGGCAGATTATACCCTCACCTGCTCTCACTTCTTAGTTTAATTCTGACTTAGTCTTCAAACTCTGACAGTTATTTGATTTCTATGTGTTAATTCCTTCCTTCATTCTAGGTGCTGATTTAGTTTAAACTTCTGATCTGTCTTGTGAGTCCTGAAACCCAGCAGCTTTTTCCAATCCTCTGCTTTGTATGAACTCCAGTTCTGTTAGTAATGTAAAAGAATTTGATTATTAGCTGTCAGCTATTTCTTCCTGGCCACACTATTTTGGCTTTTCTCTGCAGCTAGTCCTTTATAATTCACCCAAGGTTCTCCAGGACCCAAAAGCTCTCATTACCATCAATATTAGGCACCTAATATTTCCGTGCCTGCGCTGTAGTAAACACTAGGCTTTACATGGTATCCGATGCTTATAACTGCTCTGTAAGGTGGCCATTATAATGTATTTTTATAGATCAGGAAGTAGGGACTCAGACATTAAGCTTATTAAACTAGGACATAAAGAAGCCAGAATTCCAATTTAAGTTCTCTCGTACGGCATTTACCTCATCTAACATAATCATTCATTTGAATAAGATCAGTACTTTTTGGCAAGAATAACATTATCTTAGTAGCTACTTCACTCTCTAACAGCACTGGTTACCCTCTATATGGGGCTATCTCATATTCTTTTTTAAGACAGAGCTATCTGATATTCTTTTTAAAATATTTTTAGTATTTTTAATTTTTGTGAATACATATTTAGGGGTACATAAGATATGTGCTACAGGCACTCAATGAGTAAAAATCATATCATGGAAAATTAGGTATCCATTCCCTCAGGCATTTATTCTTTGTGTTACAAACAATCCAACTACATTTTTGGTTATTTTAAAATGTACACTTAGGCTGGGTACAGTGGCTCATGCCTGTAATCTCAGCACTTTGGGAGGCTGAGGCAGGGGGATCACCTGAGGTCAGGAGTTTGAAACCATGCCAGCCAACATGGTAAAACCCTGCCTCTACCGAAAATTACAAAAATTAGCTGGGTGTGGTGGTGGGTGCCTGTAATCACAGCTACTTGGGAGGCTAAGGCAGGAGAATCACTTGAACCTGGGAACTGGAGGTTGCAGTGAGCCAAGACTGCACCACTCCACTCTAGCCTGAGTGACAGAGTGAGACTGTCTCAAAAATAAAATAAAATGTGCAATTAAATTATTATTGACTGGAGTCCCCTTATTGTGTGATCAAATATTAAGTATCAAATACAAGTAAGATCTTATTCACTCTTTCTTTTTTTGTACCTATTAACCATCCCACCTCACTTGCACATCCGCCCACTACCGTCTAATAACCATCCTATTCTCTATCCCCATGAGTTCAATTAATTTTTAGATACCACAAATAACTAAGAACATGCAAAGTTTGTCTTTCTGCGTCTGGCTTATTTTACTTAACATAATGACCTCTACTTCCATCCACATCAGTGCAAATAACAGAATCTCATTCTTTTTTAGGGCTGTATAGTACTCCATTTTGTATAAGTAGCACTTTTTCTTTATCCATCCATCTGTTGATGCACACTTAGGTTGCTTCCAAATCTTGGCTACTGTGAACAGTGCTGCCACAAACAGGGGAGTGCAGATATCTCTTTGAAAGACCGATTTCCTTTCTTTTGGATATATACCCAGCAGTAAGACTGCTGAATTGTATGGTAGCTCTATTTTCAGTTTTTTGAGGAGTCTCCGAACTGTCCTCCGTAGTAGTTGTACTAATTTACATTTCCACCAACAGTATACGAGGGTTCCCTTTTCTCCACATCCTCACCAGCGTATCCCATGTTCTTAAAATCCTCATTGGTATCCAACACAATTACACTGTGGGTGAACACTAAAGTTACTGCTGATTAAATAACTATAGTTATTTTCAGTAGAAGAAAATATGTTAGAAAAAAATGTCAAAATGAGAAAAATCCTGTTTCCAACCCAACCTAAATTCTGCAAACTAACACATAGATTTTTTTTTTCCTTCTCCTAAAAAAATAATTAAAGCCAGTAGTGGTGGTCTGCGTCTGCAGTCCCAGCTACTCAAGCTGTGGCCGAAGGATCACTTGATCCTAGGTGTTTAAGGCTGCAGTGTCCTATGACTCAGCCTGCGAATAGCCACTGCCTCCGCTACAGCCTGAGACACAAAGTAAGACCCCATCTCAAAAAACAAACAAACAAAAAACAACCACAACAAAAAAGCAAGCCACCTGAGCAAAACAGAATTTGGACATGATTTTGGAATACCTAAAATAACATCACTCTTGCTTTTTATAACTCCAGTTACTGTCCATATTGGTCTAGTTACTAAGGATTAATGTGATGCCTCATGATATAGTTTGGATACTTGTCTCTGCCCAAATCTCATGTTGAATTGTAATATTCAATGCTGGAGGTGGGGCCCTGTGGGAGGTGTCTGGATCATGGGAGTGGATCCCTCATGGTTTGGTGCTGTGTTTGTGATGGTGGGTTCTCACGTGATCTGACCATTTAAAAGCGTGTGACACATCCCCCGACACACACACTTGCTCCCATTCTCATCATGTGACAGGCATACTCCTTTGCCTTCTGCCATGATTGGAAATTTCCTGAAACCTCATGAGAAACAGACACCACTGCGCTTCCTGTACAGCCTACAGAATTGTTAGCCAATTAAACCTGTTTTCTTACAAATTACCCAGTCTCAGATATTTCTCTTTTTTTTGAGACAGGGTCTCACTCTGTCACTCAGGCTAAAGGGCAGTGGCACGATCTCTGTTCGCTGCAGCCTTGACCTCCCAGACTCGGTAAGTCCTCTAGTCTTAGCCTCCCGAGTAGCTGGGACTACAGGTGCATGTCATCTGTCTGGCTAATTTTCGTATTTTTTTATAGAGATGGGGTTTTGCCATGTTGCCCAGGCTGGTCTCAAACTGCTGGGCTGAAGTGATCTGTCCGCCTCAGCCTCCCGAAGTGTGGGATTACAGGCATGACCCAATGTGCCCAATCAGGTACTTCTTTATAGTAGTGTAAAAACTGCCTAACATATCTCACTATAGTAACCTGCATTTGCTTTTAGGGAGTATCAACAGGCACTGCATTTCAGGCACAATGTGTTCTATTTCTGTAATTGTTCAAACGACTCACTGGGATTTATTTTTTTAAACAACTCACATGAAACCTGCTTATTACAAAGGCACTCAATCCTTCAGATACCTTTTCTGCTTAGCAAGGCCTCAGTGAATTAGATAACGGAAGAGTGGAGTCCCGTACACTTGAAGTGGAGAAAAGGCAGGTTATTATTCCCTTCACAAAGGAATTCCCATACTAGAAATGGGTAGAGAATCCAGCATTTAGTTTTCCAAAGGCAGCACGCAGACACTGCAGAGTTAGCATATTAGACAGAGACACTAAATCATTATGCAAATAATGTATAACCCAACTAGCAAGTAAAGAAAAGCAAATTAATACCATTCAAACTAGTAAAAATGAAGTTAAAATGGTGAATTAAGCAGATATTTATATTCACTTCTTCTGAGACAACTTTAAAATCATAATAAAAAAACTAAAAGGAAGAAACATGAAGGGGGCCTTCAGTGGACAAGAGATCACAACATATTACTGAAGGACAGAAAACAGATGGCTGAGTGATGATCAATATGGCAAAGCATGGAAGCTGTTATCTGGAATATGATGTATGCTGCAGCAGAGGGGAGGTGACTGGCACACAGAACCTTGGTGAGACTGGGGGTGGGAGAAACGGGGATGCATTAAGAATTTGCATATGGAACAGTAAATGCTCCCCCACCCACCACCATAGCTAGAAGCCAGATATCCTCACGACTCAGGGAACAAAGCATCTTTCTCTAAAGCAGTGGTTCTCAGCATCAGCATCACCTGGGGGGTCTGTGACACAGATTGGGAGGTCCCACTCCCAGGCTTTCTGATTCAGTGGTGTTTGCCAGGCGCTGGGGGCAGGAGGAAATGGGAAGTGACTGCTACTGGGTTTGGAGTTTCTTTTTGGAGTGATGAAAAGGTTACAAAATTAGATCATGTTGATGGCTGCACAACTTTCTGATCACAGTAAAAACGAATGACTTGTTTACTTTTATGTAAGAGACAGGGTCCTGCTCTGTCACTCTGGCTGGAGTGCAGTGGTATGTTCATAGCTCACTGCAGCCTTGAATCCTGGGCTCAAGCAATCCTCCTGCCTCAGCCTCTAAAGCAGCTGGGTCTACAGGGGTGCACCACCATGCCTGGCTAAAAAAAAAAAAAACTCTGGGCTCAAGCCACCATCCTCTTGCCTCAGCCTCCCAATGCCCTGGGATTACAGGCCTGAGCCACTACACCTGGCCTTAATTATATATTTTTAATGGATACATTTTATGGTATGTGAATTATATCTCAGTAAAGTTGTTTTTTAAAAAATCATTTACTTGTCTGTATTTATCTCTTACAGAAACCCACCACATAGACTTCAACAACTGTAAAACCATGTCTCCTCTTAGTCTTCCCTGTACTAAACATAACCAGTATCTTCAACTATTTCTCTGGGCCATGAAAAGTCAGACAGGCTACAAAGGAACAACTTCTTCATGTAAAGGTTTATAAAAGATTCTAAGTATTTGGAAGTTGATAAAGAAAAGGCAGAAAAGCTACAATTTTCTATCTTTCGAAGATTTGACTAAATAGAATTTATTTGAGTATAATATATCAAACATGACATAAAAGTACAGAGACATTCCAGAGTCAAATACAAATAACATACATTAGGATAACTAAAAAATTATACACCATAAAATGCTCTACAATAATGGGGAGAAGGAGCTAAATTAACTGGATTTCTGTTTGTCCAAGAATACAAAAGCAATAGAATCCGCATCAAATATAACAGCCACTGGTCATTAAATATGAATGACATTTAAAAATGCACTTCTGTGTAATTACTCTACTGATAAGGTTACCTCTAAATTCAATTCAACCTAGACAAGGCAAAATTTCCTTGACATATGCTCGTCTTGCCCTCAGGACAGTGTTTTTTATAACAGCAATCACACTCCTAATTTCTTGTTTAATGCCCATGTTTCTCATAAGACTCTGCAGGGTCATGAAGGTTAAAATCGTACCTATCTTGTTCATCTCTATATCCCAGAACTAGCCTACTTCTTGGCACACAGTTTCTCAATAAACTGAACTGAGACTGATTTTTGAGCCCTGGATCAGGCAATGTGATAGTAACGGAAGCTAAGATGACAAAGAGGAACAAGATACAGATTAAAGACTTTATATATATTTAAGCAAGGAAGAGGTGATGGTGGCAGTAGGGTTCTGGGTGACATCATTTTTAAGCTGAGTTTGGACTAATGAAGGAGTTAGCCAGACAAAGGCATGGCAAAAGCAAATTCCAGGCAGAAAAACAGTATATGCAAAGGAATACAAATGTGTGAAACAGGATGATATGCTTAGAATATTATAAGCAGTTTACGATGGCTGAAACAAAGGAACATGGAAGCAAATGACTGAAAAAATGTATAAGGTATGGATCAAGAATTTAGAATGATTTCCATAAATCTGGTCTGACAAACTGGAAGGTTGGTAATGCCACTTCCTGAGACAGGGAATTCAGGGAAAAGCAGATTTAGAGAATAAGATAATGAATTTCATTTTGAAATGTTGAGTTTGAGGTGCTTGTAACTCAACCAAAAAAGACAACTGGCATTTCAGTTCACACGTGGAGAGCTGAGCAAAGAATCCATGTTAGAAATATGAATTTCACGAGAGCAATACTTTACCACCTCATATTCATCCAGGTTTTTACTCTAGTATTTCTACTCCCAACAATTTTTCATTAATACCTCCAATTATTTATGTCCATCACTTTTTCCATTACCCTCCATTTCCTCACTTCTTACCCAGTGCAGATTCCTTGGTTCATCATTATAACCTTCTAAGCCTATTTACTTCCATCAAATTCACCTGGCGATATCCAACCCCTGGTTAACTAAGATATCTACATTCTCTGTATTCCAAGCAAGCTAAATATTCCTACCTAAAAGCCTTCGCACTTGCTGGTCAATGCGCCAGAAACACTTGTCTTCTGTCAATATTACACAAAAAATGAAACTGGCAAGGTGCTTAGAAAGAAGTTCCTGAGTCATTTATACCAATAGTCTGTTCAATCATATTTCTAGCTACATAGGGTTAGCTTTGAACTTATTTAATACACCTTTAAAAGAAGTGTATTTATCATCATTCACACACATTCAGTTAACACTAACAATAAAGATCTCAGGTTTAACAGTGATATAATTCCTATGAAATAGAGCAAAAGGAAAGATTAACATAGACTTAATTCCCATTGTGAGCTCAACACTATAGTACTAGTCGGCCCCCTGCATTTACAGATTCAGCTGGCTTCGGATTGAAAATATTTGGGAAAAAGAAAAAATAATACAACAATAAAAAATAATATAAAATTTTCAAATACAGCATAACTATTCACATAGCATTTAATTGTTACAGGTATTATAAGAAATCTAGAGATTACTGCAAATATATGGGAGGATGTGCATAGCTTATATGCAAATACATGGGCATCTGCAAATTTTAGTATCTGAAAAGGGATCCTGGAACTAGTTCCCCTCAGATATATGGAGAACGACTGTATAAACAGTAGAGGAAAATTATAAAAGAATGAGAATTTGTGCTCTACAAATTCAGTTTAACTACTACTTGCCAGTGATTATGATATGGAGCCAAGAAGACATGTCTTCAAGGGATTTGTAACTGTGGAGAATTACATATGAACAAGAACTACAAAGTGGCTAAATTTTTAAAAACAAGGAATTTCTTTTCTTTATGACATGAAATGAGTGAGTACTATAAGAGAACAGAAAAAGATAAAAATATTTTCCATGAGAAATAGGAAGAGAGCCAAGTAGAAGGTCGTATTTCAATTGAGCCTTTAGGAATGACCACATAAGGAAAAGCCAGTCTAATGCCATAGACAACAGCATTAGAAATGCAAACATGCAAGACACGAATCATAATCAAAAAGATCTTGAAAATCAAATGAAATGAATAAAATTCAGATACGTATCTAAGTATAAACGGGATGAAGAATGAGAAAGTCTTATGAGCAGATGGGAAGTCAGTTTCACACCCAATTGTAAAGGTTTAACTCAGATTCACATGATGACATTCACACCACAGCCACAAAACAGGATAAGAGCACCCTAAGTATGAATGTTTCATGGCTTCCAGCTCATTATCCGAACTGACTAAATAACCAAAGGGAAATAATTTAGGATTTCATGTACCAATCACCAACTAGTCAATTAATCAAACAGGAATGAAATCAGCCCAAAACCCAAGCTGACTCCCCCAAAATAAAAATAGTTACGAAGTTTTTTCCTGATTATAAAAGTAATGAACACTAATTTTTCAAATCTGAAAAAATCAATTTGAGGAAGGAAATAAAAATTAGCAGAAATAGCCATTTTTACAAGATGAATATTGTTATTTATTCTTCCAGACTCTTTTTCTATGAATATATGTACACAGTTTAAAAAACCAGAATCACACTCTACCTCCTGTTTCAAAACCATTTCTTAAAAAACAGCATGACATAGAGACTTACCATCAATCTTAATGGCTGTACAGTGATCCATTATATGAACAAATCATAAATAATTTAACTCTCAATATACTGCCAGAACTCACTATACCCAATTTTAGTTTTCGAGTTTGTCAAACAGTTCTATTTATAAAAATAGCTAATATTTTAAAAATATTTTAAATAGTTATAAGAAATTAATAATTCATTACTCATATACTCTTAAAGGCTGTATTAGTTTCCTAAGGCTGCCATGATAAATTGCTACATTCTGTTGGCTTAAAACAGAAATGTATTCTCTCGGCTGTGAGGCTACAAGTCTGAAATCAAAGTGCTGGCAAAGCCATGCTTCCTCTGCAGGTGAGGTATCCTTCTTTGGCTCTTCCTGGTTTCTTGTGGCTCTCAGCAATCCTTGGCATCACTCAAGTCTCTGCTTTTAGCTTCATAGAATGCTCTATCTTAGCATTCTTCCCTGTGTGTGTGTGTCTCCTACGTCTCTGTATCCAAATCTCCTCTCCTTTCTCTTATAAAAATACTAGTCACTGGATTTAGGGCACACCCTAATCCAGTATGACTCCACCTTAGCTTGATTACATCTGCGAAGACCCTGTTTCTAGACAAAGTTGCATTCACAGGTTAGAACTTGTCTTTTTTAGGGACATGGTTCAAACAACTATGCAGGTTATCCATAAAAACAAAAATTTATATTAAAAAAAAAGAATGAAGCCCACTGAATCCTTTCATAAATCTAAGATATATATGGGGGTTTGATGTCATATTTCTTATCTTAAAACATTTTGCCGTTTCATCATTTTAGTAATTACTCATCATTACTAATTGTTCCTAATTATGTTAAACAAGAGTAAAACATTTCGAAAACAGGCCAGGCGTAGTGGCTCATGGGCCAGGCATGGTGGCTCAGCCTGTAATCTTAGCACTTTGGGAGGCCAAGGCAGGTGGATCAACTGAGGTCAAGAATTCGAGACTAGCCTGGCCAACATGGTGAAATCCCATCTCTGCTAAAAATACAAAAAAACTAGCCAGGCATGGTGGCAGGGATCTGTAATCCCAGCTACTCAGGAGGCTGAGGCAGGAGAATTGCTTGAATCCGGGAGGCAGAGGATGCAGTGAGCCCAGATGTACCACTGCACTCTGACCTGGGCGATGTGAGTGAGACTCCACCTCAAAAAAAAAAAAAAAAGAAGAAGAAAAGAAACTAGAAGAATGATGGGTGCCTACAAGGAAAATGCAACAGTGAGATAAATTATCAACATTATATCAACTTCAGTTTTCTTACCGTATCATCTTTTTTTTTAAAAAAAAAAAGAGGTGGGGTTTCATTCTGTTGCCCAGGCTGGAGTACAGTGTTGTGATGACAGCTCACTGGTGTCCGCAACTCCTGGGCTCAAGCAATCTTCTTGCCTTACTCTCCCAAGTAGCTAGGACTACAGGTACATACCACCATGCTTGGTTTTTGGGTTTTCTTTGTAGAGACTAGGTCTATGTTGCCTAGGATGGTCCTGAACTCCTGGCCTCAAGTGATCCTCCTGCCTCAACCTCTCAAAGTGTTATAACTGCAGGCATAAACCACTGCAGCAGACCTGTGTCATCTTTCAAGAAGGTATAAGAAAAGCCTGGATACATTGTTGCAGTCTCTTTTGCAGTTTTTGCAGATCATACTTCAGAATTCAGATCTTTATTTTTTTACTCATAATAACGAAGAGAATAAAAATGATAGGCCAGGCGCAGTGGCTCACGCCTATAATTCCAGCACTTTGGGAGGCCAAGGTGGGTGGATCACAAGGTTGAGAGATCAAGACTATCCTGGTCAACAAGGTGAAACCCCGTCTCTACTAAAAATACAAAAATTAGCTGGGCATGGTGGCGTGCGCCTGTAGTCCCAGCTACTCGGGAGGCTGAGGCAGGAGAATTGCTTGAACCCAGGAGGTGGAGGTTGCGGTGAGCTGAGATCACGCCATTGCACTCCAGTCTGGGTAACGAGCGAAACTCAGTCTCAAAAAAACAAACAAACAAAAAAAACGACAAAATGGAGATCCAGGCTACATTGTAGAACATCTCTATGTGTCCTCTCTTACAATAGGCTAGACTAGCTTTCTTATATGATGGTCTCAGGGGTCCAAGAGAGTGAAAATGGAAACACAGACATTCACTTTTACCACATTCTATTGGTCAAAGAAGTCATAAGCCCAGCTCAGATTAAAGAGGTGGGGAGGCTACTTCTTGGTAGCATTTGGCTGCAAAAAAAATTGTGCCCATATTTAAACTACTACAAGAATTTCATGGTGTCTCTTCCTTCTTGTGTCTGTTTTGGTAAATTGTATGTTTTTAGCAATTTCTCACATTGCTATGGTTTGAGTGTGTTCCCTAAATTTCATGTGTTGGAAACGTAGTCCTCACATGCATGTTGATGATATTTGAAGGTGGGGTCTTTGGGAGGTAATTAAGATTAGACAAGGCCATCGGGGCGGGGCCACGATGATGGGACTGGTGGTTTTATAAGAAGAGGAAAAAAGACCTGAGCTGGCCTGCTCTTGCCCTTTCACCGTGTGATGCTCTCTGCCATGTTATGATGCAGCACAAAGGCCCTCACCAGATGCAGGCACCATGCTCTTGGACTTCCCAGTCTCTAGAACTCTAAGAAATTTCTTTTTAGTAAATTATCCTGTCTATGGTATTCTGTTATAGCAACAGAAAATAGACTAAAACAAACATCTACATTTTCAAATTGCCATCAACTTGTTAATAATATTTTCATAGTATCTTTTTTTTTTTTTAAAGGCTAATCAAGTGTAGCAGTGGGAGTGGAGAAGGAACAAAGAAATCTGTAACTGGTTGTGATCAATTAGTTGTAAACACCACTGCACTTGGACCAGCCTCATAGTGTCTTTTTAAGGTTTGTAGAATCTGTAGTGATAACCCCCTTTTCATTTCTGACATCAGTTATTTGTATGCTCTTCTTTTTTTTTCTTGATTGATTTTGAGAGGGAGTTATCAATTTTATGAGTCTTCACAGAAATTACATTTAGCTTTGTTGACACTTGATTTTGTATATTTGTTTTTAACTAGTTCTTTTATTTTCTTCTTTCTTTAGGTTTAATTTTCTGTTTCTATCTTTTTGAAATGAGTGTTTAGCTCACTGGTTTTCAGCCTTTTTTCTTTACTAATACACAAAGTGTGGCTTTGTGGGTTGTTTTCTTTTTTCAGGATATATAATTTTACTTGTCCCATAACTGTGAAGAAATAACAAATCATTCTTCAGAACAGAAGATAAAATACCTACAATAATAACAAAGACCCATGAGTGCATTGCTGTAACTTAGCCAACAGCCATGTTTCCTTCCTGCCATCTCTGCCGACAGTAGTCCTGCTTGTTGAAGGTCTTTTTCTTTCACTCCTCCTTTTGCTTATTTTCCCTTCTCTACTCTCTTTTAATTTCTCCATTGACCTCAGATTATTTAGAAGTTTAGAGTCATATTTCTTAATTTCTAAACAGAAGGAGGGTTATTTTTTTGTTATCTTGCCTAATTGAAGTTGGGTTGGGAACATTTTATATGATTTTACTCTTTTGAAATGCGTCGAGCCTTTATGGCTTGGCATATGCTCGGCTTTCGTTAATGTGCCATATGTGCTTGAATCATAATCCTTGGTTCATGATGCACTGTCTTAGCTCAGGTTCCCCTAGAGACAGACCCTGGGACAATGAATTTCAGGCTGATCCTAGTAAGCATTATTAGGGCAGTGGGAAGGGAGACAGGGACAGTTGTCTTGAGTAAAATTTTCCTCCGTGTTTTAACAAGTGTCAGAATAATCTTTTTAATGGCCCTCCACCTTTCCACTCTTTTTTCTTCTTTACATGGACTCTGCAGGTTTCCTCCTACCTCTGTGGCTGTTCTTCCACCTTCTCCCACCCAGCCATAACATAATGATTTTCTTCAAGGCTTATACCAGGCCTCCTCTTATTCTCTCCTCTGTACAGTGATTTCCTTCATGGAGAATATCAGATAAATCATTGGTTCACAGATGGTTATCTCCAGCCCACGCTTCTGCCTTGGGCTTTCACCTGCTTCCATGGACCTTCATATAGATTTCTCAAAGGGAACACTCAGTCCCAAGATGTCCAGAATTGCAGGCATTATCTTCCCCAGCTTGTCTTTCTCACACCATTTCTTTGCACTCTGCTCCTGCAGAAGGTTTGGTATTGTTATTGTTGTTGCTGTTCTTTTCCCTAGAAGGCCTCACTCCGTCTTAAGCCTGGGTATACAATTTCCTTTTGTTCACTATTTATTTATTTATTTATTTAATGTTTGTGATGGGGTCGCACTCTGTCATCCAGGCTGGAGTGCAGTGGTGCGATCTCGGCTCACTGCAACCTCCACCTCCTGGGCTCAGATGATCCTCCCACCTCAGCCTCCTGAGTAGCTGAGACTACAGGCATCAGCCAGCACGCCCAGCTAATTTTTGTCTTTTTAGTGGAGACAGGTTTTTACCATGTTTTCCAGGCTAGTCTCTAACTCCTGAGCTCAAGAAATCTGCCTGCCTTGGCCTCCCAAAGTGCTGGGATTACATGAGTGAACCACCATGCCCAGCGCCTTTTGTTTATTTTAAAGCTGAAGTGAGGACTCAAT
>CAUYNB010004760.1:0-31422 GCA_963574225.1 Lagothrix lagotricha | reverse complement strand
TGAGTATATACCCAAATGATTATAAATCATTCTATTCTAAAGACACATGCACATGTATGTTTATTGTGGCACTGTTCACAATAGCAAAGACTTGGAACTAACCCAAATGCCCATCAATGACAGACCGGACAAGGAAAATGTGGCACATATACACCATGGAATACTATGCAGCCATAAAACAGAATGAGTTCATGTCCTTTGCAGGGACATAGATGAATCTGGAAACCATCATTCTCAGCAAACTGACACAAGAACAGAAAACCAAACACTGAATGTTCTCACTCATAAGTGGGTGTTGAACAATGAGAACACATGAACACAGGGAGGGGAATATCACACACCAGGGCCTGTGGGAGCATGGAGGGATAGGGGAGGGATAGCAGGGGTTGCGGGTATTGGGGAGGGCTAGCATTAGGAGAAATACCTAATGTAGATGACAGGGTAATGGATGCAGCAAACCACCATGGTACGTATATACCTATGTAACAAACCTGCACGTTCTGCACATATACCCCAGAACTTAAAGTATAATAATATAAAAATTATATAAAATAAAATAAAATGGCACAAAAAGGAATCCCTAAATAATTATTCACTGTTCCAAGTACTGTTCCAAGATCCTACACAGATGAGTGTCCAAACAAATAATATAAATTGTCAATATCCAATTCTATTCAAATATTAAGAGAAGGATATAGGTAACACAAAAGTGGGATAGATAACATTCGGAGAGATAACATCTTCTATTCTAACACACATTAAACAAAGGAAAAAATATAAAAGATACAATCATTTCAGAGTATAGTAGGAATGGAAGAGAAACATGATACCATGTGGAAAGGTAGATTAAAGGTAATACTTTGGGAATTTGATTTCACTATTCCAAAAACAAAATAAACTTTAATAAAACTGATCCAATGTATCAAAAATATAACAAAAGATATGAACTCTGAAACAAAAGATTCAGAACCAGTTATTAGGTAAGAAATAAGATGCAGCAGTTATTTACTAAGCAAATAAATTCAATGGAAAATAATCCAATTGCAGGACTTAACTTGGAATATATACAATATTACTGGATAATATATACAGTAAATTGATAAGGAAGACATTTTAAGCAAAATCATAAAAAGAAAAGTGAAATGAAAGGGAAGAAATAAATTAGAAGGTGATGGATGTGGAGGATAAGCATATGAGGGCAGACAAACAGCTATCTGATATGTCTAAACAAGAGACGTGACCAAATGAAGCAAAATCTATTCATAAGTAAAAGAACCTTATGGGAAAATGAGACTAAATCTATAATTGAACAGGCCTTCCATATTAGGAAATAAAAAATCCACAAATACTAAGACATGTCTTCTTGATGATATTCTTTAATTTCAAGAGTCAAGAAGAAAACCTTAGTAGGTAGAAAAAAGATCTACCAATAAAATTTAAAAAATACGACTGTTCTAAACATTCTCAATAACCTACAATTTCTGCGAAGTTTTGATGGGAAAAATCACTGACAAAATTACACATTCAGTCTAGTTATTAATCATCTAAGAAGGAATTAAACAGGCAATCTTAGATATTCAGGGAATATAAAATTATTTTACACACGCACACACATACACATACACACTCAAATACACACACACAGACCAATCTAAGACAACAATAGATTCACATAAGGAACAGCAGATTCACATTAAAAATCTGTTGTTGACAGTCTAGAGGGGACAGGCGCAGTGTTTTACATCTGTAATCCCAGCACTTTGGGAGGCCAAGGCGGGCAGATCACCTGAGGTCAGAAGTTGGAGACCCGCCTGGCCAACATGGTGAAACCTTAGCCGGGTGTGGTTGCGGGTGCCTGTAATCCCAGCTACAAAGCTGAGGAAAGCTGAGGCAGGAAGATTGCTTGAAACCAGGAGGCTGAGATTGCAGTGAGCTGAGATTGCAACATTGCACACCAGCCTGGGTGACAAGAGTGAAACTCTGTCTCAAAAATAACAACAACAAAACAGTCTAGAGGGAAACAGGGAATAAATACAAACATAAATTTATTTTAAATATTGATAGAATTTAAAAAAGCAAATTGCTATAGTATTGTAAAAGTTAATGCTACAAACAATTTAAAAAATAATAGTAATAAAATTAAATAACAGATTAGCACTGAAACCAAAGGTCATGTTGCTGAAAAAGGAAAAAATAAGTGGAGAATGCTATTATCTTTTGGGAAAATGGAGGAATTTAACATCCGTTATTTAATTTCAGATGTTTATAAATTGGAAAAAGCATAAAATATATACTCCATCTTATTATTTGAACACATCAAATAATAATTAGTTGAACTGAAAACATGCTGCCCACTTAATTTAGTAAAAGTGGAGGGTAGAGATTGAAGAACAAATGACATGGAAAAATTTAGTAAATAACATAATCAACAAAGAAATTTAAGGCAAACATAAATAACATGGAAAACATCTAACCTTATTGCTATGATTTAAATGTCTTCTTCAGAACTCATGTTGAAATGTAATACCTAGTATTAAGAGTTGGGACCTTTAAAGGTGACTAGGTCATGAGGGCTTTGCTCTCATGAAAAATTAATGCCATTATCAAGGGGCTAAATTAATCATCATAGGAGCTCCGCTGTTTTTTCCTCACTCTGTCTTCAGTACACTTGCCATCTTTTGCCCTTTCTCACTATATTATGCCCTCCTGCCATGTTACGTTCTAACAAGATGCCCCTTACCAGTTTTTGTGCAGCCCCTAGATTTTTGACTTCCCAGTTTCCAAAATCAAAGCCAAATAAGTTTTCTTTCTTTATAAACTATATATAGTAGGATTAAATATATAATATAGTGGGATTAAAAAGGGTTTTTTTAAAATTTAGTATTTCCCAACATTGGCAAATGAAAATTTTACATCATAAATCTGCTAAGATAGAGAGGTAAACCAGCTTCATACATTGGAATGTAAGTCTAAAAACAATGAGAAGACTTGAAAGATTTCAAGCAGGAGCTTGATCTAATAAGATTTGCATTTCTACAGAATACTCCTGGAGGCAGTGATGAGAATGAATTCGATCAGCGTTTCCAATTTCAGGACTACTGACATTTTGGATTGCACCATTCTTTACTGGGCCGGGGGCAGGGGAACTGTTCTGGGCATTGTAGAATGTTTGGCAGTATCCCTGACTTCCACCTAGTAGATGCCAGTAGCATCCCCAACTAGTTATGAAACCGAAATGACAATCAAATACCTTAATACTCAGACATATTTAGAGCTTGGTGAAACAATAATTGCCCCAACTGGGAAAAATTGCCCCAACTGGGAAACACTGCATGAGAAGGAATCAAGGAGGTGTGAGAAGACTGGATAGCAGGCTGTTGAATGGAGCAGACAATAGGGGACATTGAATAAATATGAACGCTCAAGAGTGAAGGAAAGATCTTAATCATCCCTTGAATGTTGGATATGGGGGGTAAAGAGGAATTGGATATTAACCCTGGAGTTTTTGCTTAATTTATGTGGATTAATAATTTTAAAATGGACTATAGGACAATAAGCAGATACATGGAGGAAATATTTCAGTTTTGCTTTGGACTTGTTGACCCAAGTGTTTGTGAAATATTCAAGAAATGATAAATGTAAATGATGATAATCTCTGATTTGTGGAATTTCGTATGCTGGTTTTGTTTCTTTTTCTGATTTTCTCTACTGTTTTATTTATCAAAGTATAAATTTTTGGAAAATGTATAATTCATATGATCAGAAAGTCATTACAACTTTTTCCAGTTTGAGAAAATTATGTAATTAATTTTATGATCACAAATAATATGTTTTAAAAGCACACCCCCTTTAACCTTGTCTTTTTTCTATAATATTGTTCATTAGATATTAATGCACTTTTATATTTCTGGAGAAATTTTACATGCAATATATATCAAATGTATGTGCATTCTTTATTTTCTAGAAATTCAATGTTTATATCTACTTAATGCTAATATTAATGTTTACTTAGTAGACAAATATCATTCAAACTGATTATTTGCTTAATATACATGCCCTAAAAGGTCAAGTTGATTTTAATCTTTTATAATTTTACTTAATTCATAAAGTTAGGTTTGAATTTCCAACTTTTGATCCACTTGACAATATGGATAAAAAAAAATCTAATCCATATGTTTCTATGATGGAGTATAGAAATACTCATTTTTTCATGTTTTTAAAGAGAAAAACAACCAGTAGTAAATAAGATTTGCCCCAAACACCACATGTTCTCACTTATAAGTAGGAGCTAAACAATGAGAACACATGGACACAGGGAGGGGAACAACACACACTCGGGCCTGTCAGGAGGGTGAGCATCAGAATAAATAGCTAATGCACATGGGGCTTAATACCTAGGTAATGGATTGATAGGTGCAGCAAACCGCCATGGCACACATTCACCTATATAACAAATCCACACATCCTGCACATGTATCCTAGAACTTAAAATAAAATAAATAAGGTTTAACTTTCTATAATTAATGCCAGTATACAGCACTGCAATATCATGTTTTTAGTTTTGCATTAGCAAAGTGCATTCCAGGAATAGGAAGGAAACGAATTCACATGTCAGCAATTCAAATTCTTCTGAATTTTCTGCATTGTGAGCATAAGGCTCTCCAGTCAGAACAATTTTCATTTGTTTTTCTGGACTTCCTTTATTTTCAGTCTGGTTTAAGCAAATAGTAAATATTTCTGACAAGAACTTGGTTGGAAAATACTTTGTAGATATTTCTATTGTAGTTTCCTCTAAGGAGTAGATGGACTCTTTCGGTTTACCAGGATCTACAGCACTGACGACATAATTAATGAAAAGTCATTGAATCGTGCAAAGGTCAAAAAAGGCCAAGAAACCAACAGTTCCAGCTCACCATTCAGCACTCTTTCTTGAGACATTCCTTGCTCTAAATGTGATCTAATTCAGCTTGGCAACTGGGAAAGTGATCACTCTGCTAATGAGACTTTCCTGTTCACATACCTTATGTTTCCTCAGAGATGTTTGTCTTATCACAGCAGCTTATTGCATGCACTTTTGTTTTAACAATCAGTATCAAAACTGGTATTAGATAACATTGTGGACATAGTCATCACTTTGGCTGCCTCTAAATGTGAGCACTCAGAATGCAGATATGTGTTTTATCAGGTGCATATCTTTTGGTCAAGCCTCAGTACGGATATATTTTCAACATGTACATGGAATTTCGTGGTTATGCTGCATTAATTACCAAGGAGGATGCTGGGAAGATGGTTTATTCTGCCAAATAAGAGCTCTGAGCTAAATTAGCCACTGCTAATTTATTAGGGCTACTAATGTATAATCATCATTAATCTGGTAAGTGAGACAACAATTATCCTGAAAAATAAGAATCTTAGTACTAAGAAAATAAACCAGATGACCTTTGAAGGGGTGAGTGTATCAGATATGTAGTTTAGTAATGCAAAAAAAAAAAAAAAAAAAACCCATGAGTGCACAGTTTACTTCTTACAGGGCCAACATTGTTTAAGGAATTAGAATTATAAATTATTATTAAATAAGAATGGTACAAATGGTTAATTTTAATGATGCCACCCTAACTGAAATGTTAGTAGGTAAAAGATGTGGAGAGGAAAAACACAAAATCATTTAAAATGCATACTTATTTTTCCATTATTTTCCCATTGAGCTATTTTCCCATTACATTACACAGCAACATATTATCCATGTAAAATCTAAGATATCTACATAACATTTTTATATGTGGAGGCAAATTTTGAAATTATAGCCATACTCATGGCCTAATTACTTTATAAAAATATTGGTTGTCTCTAGATTTTAAGTCAATATTAATTGGAAAAAAACAATTTATCGGAAAAATTTATTGGAGCAATAATTTTTAAAACCATATTATTGGAAAAAAACCACTCAACTTTTTTGTACCTGCATTCATGTTGGTCTCTGCTTTTGGGCTTTCTGTAAGCCTGGGAAAAATGCATGAAGTTAGACTCTCATTATTATTTTCATTAAAACCAGTCACTTTTTAATTGGTGGAAAAAGGTACCAAACAACACTTGGGAATTCCTGCTGAAAATTCTGTCTTGAGACCATGGCTTACCCACACTGGCAAAGATATTATTAATTTAGTTCTGGAAGGGTTCTGCAACCACATTCATAAAATCTAAAATGAACACATTGATATTTCTTTTCTATTCTCCACTGTCAGTATTACTGAAAATGTTCAAAAGGTAAAGGCCATGCTGCCCAGTATCATTGTAGAAAATGTGACTGATGGAAGAGCTGGAAGGGAAAAGAAATAATTTGGTATAAGGATATAAATATGCATTTCTGAATCTTGTTCAAAAATACTTGTGTAATAAGTGAAATTGCTTTTTAATTAGAAATTTAAAAAGTAATATACAAAACAAATTTAATTGTATATAAAGACTGAAACTATGACAACAGATTTAGTTGATCTTAACTTAGAAATTCAATTAAGTGATAAAAGGCAACACAGCCATCTTTATTTGGCAATATGTTGGAAATTTATTGACATTTTGCTTCTTTTTCCTTTTTTTTTTTTGCTTTTAACTTTACAGCTTTTGTTCTATAGAGGCAAAACTTCTAATTCTAGAAACTAAAGAGCTTGTTCACAGTAATTGTTGGCGTTTCAGAAGAAGCTCAATTAATTATGACATTGTTTTCCCCATGTAAAAGATGAACAAATTAAGGAATAAGACAAAAAAGTTATTGAGAATGAAGATCTTCAGAAATCATATGTATTGATAATAAAACTGATACTGGTGAATATGCCTTTGATACAGAACTACAACAGCTTCCTCAAGGCAGCCTAGAATTGGACAATCCAACCCCCAACTCAGAGGCTGAACCAAGCCCCTGCAGAAGTCTCTATGTGGAACCAATCTCTGTTAAGCTTACTTCAAGGTAGGGAGGGCTAGATGTGCTTTCTACAGAAAGGCTGACTCCAGAGAGAAGGGTGGGGAAAGACAGAGGACATATGTCCCATTATTCCAGACAACAATAAGGGAACTCATGCTACCACCCTGGGGAGAAGCAAATGTTAAGATCCAAGTTTAGGAGCACTTAGAAAAAGTATCCTTCTATATGAAAACCATCATGGAAGCTTTCTTTCCACCCAAAATGAATATATGGAAACTAAAGTTCACAGAAATACTAAAAAAAGTCTAAAGCAACATTTACACTGCACAAGAACACCAAATGCTTAGAGGGACTTCATATCTTTCTTCGAGAACATTAATTTATAGGAGCTCAGAAACCAGATTCTATTACAAGACCAAAGTTTAATGAAAATATTGTGGGCACATTTGATATAGTTTGGATGCCTGTCCCCTCCAAATCTCATGTTGAAATGTGATCCCCAATGTTAAAGATGGGATCTGCTGGAAGGTGTTTGGGTCTTGGGGGTGAATCCCTTATGAGTGACTTGGTGCTCTCCCTGTGTTAATAAACAAGTTACCACAGGATTTCATTATTAAAAAGAGTGTGGGACCTCCCCTCTACTCCTTGGTCTCTCTTGCATGTGACACACCTGCTCTCCCTTCACCTTCTGCCATAAGTTAAAACTTCCTGAGGTCTCACCCAAAGTTGAGCAGATACTAGTGCCATGCTTATACTCCCTGCAGAACTGTGAGCTAAATAAAGAAATGCCTTTGTGAGTCACTGGCCCTGAAGTCACAGACACCCATAGACCTGAACGGGCCATTGGTTCTATATGTTGGTTGTTACAGGGTAACTTTTGAAGACATATTGATATTGTTTGGCTATGTCCCCACCCAAATTTCATCTTTAATTGTAGCTTCCGTAATACCCATGTGTTGTGAGAAGGACCCAGTGGAAGATAATTGAATCATGGTGGTAAATATGTCTCATGAGATCTGATGGTTTTATAAAGGGAAACCTCTTTCATTTGTCTCTCATTCTCTCTTGCCAGCTGCCATGTACGATGTGCCTTTTGCCTTCTGCCATGATTATGAGGTCTCCCCTTACATTACCTTGAGTAAGAAGAGAAATACCAGAATAACTGAGATTTTTTTTCTACCTGACCTTGGTAGGATAGAGCGCTTAATAGGGAAATTAACTTTATATATGGAAAAGAAAGATATATATTGTTTCTTGCTTGCTTGAATTTGTTGTCTGACATTTACATCTATACAAAGTTCCAAGTGCTCATTCTTTCATTATGATACTAAATAACATTTATTTGTAGAACCTGAGAGATTGATATTTATTTATATAACAGCATAATAGGGAGAGCTGTACACCAAAAATCAGAAAGATTGTATTTAAGTCTCACTATCATTGTTGACTATATAGTTTAGGTAGGTCATACCTTCTAGTCTGTAATAATTCTTAGACAACTATTCTAAGAGCTTGTTTTGAAAGAAATAAGCAGGGAATTTCTCAATTGTTTCTAAACAATGCTAACTCCTAGAATTATTATAATGATAATGATTGGGGGTATACACAAAACCATTACATTGTCTATAGGTATAATTGAAGGAACATAAGAAAATAGAAATGTCTACATGATAAAAACATAATTTACTGTCTTTATAATAATTCAATGCTATTTACCTTCTCACTTTAAAAATAAATCCAGCTATTACTGTATCCTGTTAGAGATCACAGTCTGCTATACACTTTACTTCCATTCTACAAGAAAAGGACTAAGTATTAAATGCCTTAGTAGACAACGTGGAGAAGTAAACCTCTTGAAGATCCATCAATGATTTTAGTTTGAGAATATTACCTGATGATCAGGGAAGATGCCTTTGTGTTATAATCTCTCCAAGCTTCAATTTCCACTCTGTCATATGGTGACACTTTCTACTGCATCAAAGATGAGATAAGAAACAGTGGTTTGTGTAACATGTTGTGGGAACTGAGAAGAGGAGAATGTAGTTCTACTGAGATGATAAGGAAGGCTTCAAAGAGAAGTGATACTTGATTGGTAGTCTTTCAAATGAACAAGAAAAATGATAGGATGTTTTAGGCAGAAGAGAGATATGTACAGCACCTTAGGCATGAGATAACTTGACACAATCATGAATCTCCATGCAGGAGTGGCTAGAGATCAATGTATGTGTATTGCAGTATGGAGGTTGAATCTGAAATGATGATGACGGGCTAAAAATGATGTCCTTTCTATGATATCCTGAAGAGTTTACAGTTGATCCTGTAAAGCAGTGGAATTCTGAAGTATTTTCAAATCAGAACTTATAATCTTGACCATAATAGAAGTTTTCTAAGAAACTAAGCAAATACGATGCCAAAAGCTTTTCATGCCCCTTCACTACCTTGTGTTCCTGCTTTAAGCTCAGCTACAGAATCCAGGATGTCCAAACTTTGAGATCAGTTGTTACCCTAATAGAAACCTAAATGTACAAAGACAAGACAGTGGATTGGTCAATATGTGGATCCTTCTTTTTTAAACGTATAGCCTACACACCTTGCTTTTGTTCCTTAACCTTTGTTGTCAATTTTTAGCGGATCCATAATTGATTATTCACATTCCATCAAGCTCATTCCAACTTCAATGCCTGCCTTGTCCCCTAAGTCCTATCTGTGTTGACTCACTGCCTGATTCTGCTAAGGCACCCTCTTTCCTGCTAGTTCATCTGGTTCCAGCAACCTGGTTTTGATTTCATTATTTTTATTTATTTATTTTTATTAAACTTTAAGTTCTGGGATACATGTGCAGAACGTCCAGGTTTGTTACACAGGTATACACGTGCCATGGTGGTTTGCTGCACCCATCAGCCCATCATCTACATTAGGTATTTCTCCTAATGCTATCCCTCCCCAAGCCCCTGACCCCCTGACAGGGGTGTGTGATGTTCCCTTCTTTGTGTCCATGAGTTCTCATTGTTCAACTCCTACTTATGAGTGAGAACATGTAGTGATTGGTTTTCTGTTCCTGTGTAAGTTTGCTGAGAATGATGATTTTCAGCTTCATCCATGTCCCAGCAAAGAACACGAACTCATCCATTTTTATGGTTGCATAGTATTCCATGGTGTATATGTGCCACATTTTCTCTATCAGTCTGTCACTGATGGGCATTTGGGTTGATCCCAAGTCTTTGCTATTGTGAATAGTGCTGCAATAAACATACGTGTGCATAGTGGAGTGATTCCTCAAGGATCTAGAACCAGAAATACCATTTGACCCAGTAATCTCATTACTGGTATATACTCAAAGGATTATAAATTATTCTACCTATTTCATTATTTTCTAAGCATAAATAGCTCTTAAATTTATCACCTACATGGATTTGCATTCCACATTTTCCCTCAGTCTTCTTATTCAAAGCACCTTTCTTGAATTCCAAAGCTCTTATGTTCCCAGATCCTGGTGTAATGAGCAGTCTTATCAAGGTTACTCCTTACACTAAGAAAAGCCAAATTTTCACACTCTTCCAGGCACTCAGGTCAAAGGAAGAAACGTCAAAACACAGATCAAAAACCAATAACATATCCTCCTTGAGTTTATGTTTAAAAATAAGTTAAAGTGTCTTGATCAAAAGTAGTGCCGATATACTCTTTGTTTATAGTTAAAAGTAGTTTTAAAATCCTCAAGAGACCAGCTGTAATGTGAGCAAGTTTCATCCTGTATTTTCTTTCACATGTATATTTGACAGGTAGAATATGTAGCATATCTCCTTACCCAGATGGTCATGGAAGTCATGTTACCATATGCCAGTATCAATAACTGTGCTGCCAATAGAAGCATGGTGGGATGGTAGCTGTCTATTGCAGCTTGGGTGTGGGAACACCTTTGAACCTTGTCATCCCTTGTCAATCACCATGTTTAGCTTCAAAAATGTTGGACTATTACCAAGTTGCAGCAACCAATATTAAATGGGATGAAACTCATCATCTTTTCTTCCCCTGACTTTTGTCTCATAACATAAAAATCAATTTAAAAGAAGCTCACTTTTGTTCCCTACAGGATGAAGCTCAATTTAAGTTTTATATTTTTCACTTAAAATGTGATATACCTTCTTAAAGGAATGCTATACTTCGATTATTAAAAAATAACCTGTTTACAAAATCTGGAGCATAATATTTTAGTGGAGCAGATTTATGATTTAAAATGTAGAAAAATAGCAAGGGAAATATTTACCAAATGAAAAAATCCATATGTACTTTGATCTGTCAGTTCAGTGTCTAGAATTATAAAGTACTACAATTACACTTACCTAGGCACCAAATAACATGCACAAGAATATTGCCCCCCCTCAAGCATAACAACAATGAACATTAACAAGGGGCCAGCTAAATGCATTATGTTGCATTCATACAATGGAATAAAAGTTAACTGCTTAAAAGAATGGACCAACACTGAGAGTACAAGTAGGAAAAACTACCAAGGTATATAGTCAAGTAAATGAAGTTGATCCTCATCATTCACGGAGTCCAAATTCGTGAATTCACCTATTCACTAGAATTTATTTGTAACTCCAAAAGTAATATTCACAGAACTTTTGCAGTGACTCTCTACACATACATAGAGCAATGAAAAACTTGGGCTGCCCCTGAATATGTTCCAGGCTGAGGTCAAGTAAGGTGACTGACTTCTTATTTCAGTGTTCATATTGTAGCCAAGTTTCCTTCTCAGGGTCAATTGAGTGCCACATTTTTTCATTGTCATGCTTTTTATTGGTGATTTTGATTTCCTCTTTACAATGACCCTCAAGTGTAATGCTGAAATGCTGGTTACTATTACCAGGCACAAGAAGGCTTGTGAGGTACCTTAAGGAGAGAATATGTGTATTAATTAGCTTCATTCAGGCATGGGTTACAGTGTCCTTGGCAGTGAATTCAGTGTTAATGAATTAATAATATATGTTAAGTAAGGTGTCTTTAAACAGGAAGATACACAAAACAAGGTTATATATTGATCATTGATGAAAGGGTGACTTAAAGGCTCATAGGAACCTAACCTTGTATTTCTCCTAGGAGCAATGGTTCATTATTTGCTAATTCAGCATTAGTTGCAACTTTATTACAGAACATAACTACAACAAATAATACAAATTGCCTGTGTTTAGCTACAGAACAATGTGTGTGATATGCTACTCTTATGTCCAAGGGAAATAAAGAAAAACATATATAACATATATAATATATATATAATATATTATATCACATAAATTATCTCAATCTTCAATATATATCAATCACCTATATATCTATATAGAATATATTACAATTATATAATTATAATATATAATATATGTCTATATATCAATCATCAATATATATGAATAACCATTGAAAAGTATAAAAATGAAATATATATATTATATTATATATGTCAATATATATCAATCAATATGTATCAATCACCTATATATCTCTATATAATACATTATATATTACAATTATGTAATTATAATATATATCTGTGTATCAATGATCAATATATATCAATCACCAATGAGAAGCATAAAAATGAAGTATAATATATATTATATATAATATATAATATTACCTAAAATTATATATTATATATAAAATATATAACATTATATATTATATATTGTATATTATAAAATATATATATTATAAAATACATTTGTAAAGGTGCAGAAGTGGTTATATTAGCAGTCTCTTAGCAACCAGGTGGTTGACTATTGTACTTTGAGGAACTTTATAATAATGCATGCATTCCTAAATCAAAAACTAAATACATAATTTTATACAAGAACAAGAGGTTTTAATTTCCATGTTTTGGAAAGTGGCTCCTGACTTGTGGTCAGTACCAAAATAGATTACTTGAAGGGGATTATAATTACCAGCTTACATATTTATTGTATGCAGGGGAACACCTTCTGCCTCAGATGTGCTGTCATCCTTGGTGCTGTCCTATTTCAGCCCTGAAGTGGATCTCTGATTGCAAACTAAGCGTGTTTTGCCAAAAGAGAAGCAAATGTACACCTTTCCAGAATTTTTTGGTCAGGGGGAAATAGGGCAGAAAAGGAGATCAGAATTTACTTTTTAACCAAGAACACGAGGCTCTTTATTATCCTAGTTCCACAAAAGAATGTTTGTAAGGATTACTAATATGAGCACTTCCACTGAAAATAATTTCAACTGTCTTTATAGGAATTTAAATCATGCCAAAACCTTACCCAAGATTCAAAAACAGGCACGCTTGGCAATGCCACACTAATTTTCTCAGATATCTCTTATGTTTAACATAATCAGAAACCAGAGAAAAGGAGAAGAGGTGGCCTAGAGATGAAAAGAAATATTTGATAGAAATTTGGATTCTCTAAATTTGTTTTCATAAACACAAGTCAGGAATCTGGGGACATGCCAACAGCATGTATAAATATGGAATGAGATCTATGGTGATATTTATTTTTTCCTAGCCTTTTTAGGATATACTGAAATCAAAGAAATTGAACAAAGGGGAGACTGGTTGCAGATTATTATAGGCAATTATAGCAAGGAGGCAGAGGGAATGGGCAGTACTTTCACAGAGGCTTGAGAACAATGGCATCAAGGTCCATGGAATAATTAATGCATTACTTGCAATCAAAGCATCATTTGTAATCCTGCTACAAATTTGTTGTTGTAACATCATGTACGTACAAGCATATCTCACTGTGAAAACCAAAGACAATGCCTTTCTAAGTTCAGTTTATCATGCAACCTTCCCCTGCCTGAAGTGGCTAATGTCAGAACCTTTCTGCTGATAAGAAGGATCTAAACAGAAAAAAAAGAATACATGAAAAAGATATTTTTCTACTGGTAATACTAAATTGAATGACATTAAATTTAGCAAGGGCTTTCCTGGAATAAAGAGAGATATAAATGAATTAAACATAAAGGGACTCTTCAAAATAGAACCTAAGTGGTGCAGGTTGAGAATAGTGCCCGCCTCCTGTTGGAACACTTGTCACTTGATCTCTCAACTACACATGTTGAACAGAATGTAATAAAATCAATGCTTATTTGAAACATCTTTAATAAGACTGTTGCATCACCACACGGCTTCCTTACATCATGACTACTGCCATTACCCCACCCACCCCACACACATATGCACACGTATTTTTTTGTACTTCGCTCCTGAATTCCTAGTTCATTACTTTGACTTCTATTTTGTTCTTGGCTTGTCTGGGGTTTGTTTGCTGCTTTTTATTTTGGGGGAACTATCTGGGCTGGTTTTAAATAAAATGTGTTTTAGCATCAGCCATGACAAAAACCTGCTTCAACATTTGCCAGCTGTGTTATTTTCTTATTGCTACTCTAAGAAATTACCACAAACTCTGTGGTTTGAACCAACATGAATTTCTAACTAGAGCTCTGGAAATCAGAAGTGCAAAGTGGTTTTCACTAGGCTAAAATCAGAGTCTTAAAAGACTGCATTTTTTCTGGATGCTCTACGAAAGAATCTTCCTTTGCCTTTTTCAGCTTCTCAAGGCCACCTGCATTCCTCGGTTCATGTCCTCTTCTTCCGTCTTCACAGCCAGCAGTGTAGCATCTTCAAATCTCTCTCACTCCAAGCCTCCTCCCTCCCTTTTTCACTTTTATTTTTTTGGAGTAAAATATTTGTTTCACCTTATAATTTTATTGAGCCCACCTAGATAACTGAGGACAATAATGCTATCTCAAGATCCTTACCTTAAGAGCTTCAGCAAAATTTCTTTTGACATGTAAGGTAACACATTCACTGGTCCCAGAGATTAGGACATATTTGTTGCATTTGGGGGGAGTCAGCATTATGTCTACCACACTATGCATCACTGGACAAATTATTTGTCCCCTTAATCTAATTTCTTCATTTTCCAATTCAAGGTAATAATATTTATTTTATTTGGTTAAGGTCTTGATTTGGGGGGAATTAAAGAACATCTAGTTTCAACTTTTTCACATTTTAAATTCAGGTTGGCCAAATAATCCTCTAAGGAGGCAATTTTGGAAATTAAATTTATTTTGAAATTTTTTTCATACCAATTAAAATGAAAGACCATTAAACATTTGGAATTTTATTCTCTTTTGCCATGATATTTCACAAATGAAGAATTCTGTTTATATCAAAGGTCATTCCCAAGTGACACCTGTAATCCTACATGACAGGTAAAATTGTGTCATTTAGAAAGATCACATGGATTATCCCAGAGTAGGCACAGATCCAGGTTTACTTTAAGGTAATGTCAAGAGCTCTGCCATAATCAGAAAAAAAAAATGGTGAGGTGCAACTATATGTCTTCAGAATTGACCCAAGAGATTAATCATTGCTGATGAAGGATCTCCAGACTCCAGGCAATGGGTCTAAACAAAGTAATTCTCATGATATAAAGATGGGACTGAGAAAAGTTATATTATATCCACATAAGGTGATACAAGGAAAAATGTTTAAAAGGGGTATCCAGCCAGACCTGCTAGACTTGTTTAAAGATGAACTTATCAAGCCTACACCCATTCTTCTCCCTATATTCACTTTTAGAAATTAACAGAGGCAAAAATGGACAGAGACAAGGAAGTTTTTAATTACCTGTAAGTCAAGTTTCCATCCAAAAGGAGAGTTCACAGTTCTGACTCATAATCAAAATATTCCTAAAAGGAAATCCATTTCCTAGGAGAAATATATACCTACATTTTTGGTTCAATGAAAAATAATCAGTGTTCAGGCCTAATCTAGTCAGGGGAGGCTCAAGAGCATGGAGGGAGTATGCTGTCTTACCAGTAGGGATCTTAGGCTAGGGAATTGAGAGTTCAATCAGTTGAATCCTGGTGAATCTCCAGATAGTTGAAATTTTCAAAATATGGCTAGTCAAACTATTGATAAAACAGAAACTAAGGTTAAACTCATTGCAGTAAACAAGAAAGCACACCATCTTGGCAAAGTTTTAGGGTATCAGAAGGGGAAGTTAATAAGTCAGAAGTTTATAAGGTTTGGGCTATGGCTTCAATTAGTTTAGAGCAGACCTTTCAAGGAAGAGAACTGATTGGGATTGGATAAAGTTCAAGACATAATAGTTTAGGACTGATGAATGTAGTAAGGCCAAGGTCTTGAAGGAAGTCTTGAGAAGTAAACTTTTGTTTGATAAGCAACTTGTCTGCACAGATGAGCAGAATCTCAGACAAACTGACTTATAAGAATTTCCTGAAGCAAATAGTGAAGTTATTTATGGATTTACAGTTTTTTATCTATTCCAGGATGGAACAAATAACTAAGTCATGTTGACACAGAGGCTCTCAGTTCCTACTCCTAAAAGTTTTGTCACATTAACGTAGGTGTTCATAGTTCTCAGGCATGTAGACACCCAGCCACAGACACATTTTCCTACCCCTCCCTTTTCATTCACAGGTAAGAGGGTGATATGGTTTGGCTATGACCCACCCAAATCTCATCTTGAATTTTCCCATAATTCCCATGTGTTGTGAGAGGAACCTGATGCAAAATAATTGAGTCATGGGGGAAGTTTCCTCCATACTATTCTCATGGTAGTGAATAAGTCTCACCAGTTCTGAAGGTTTTATAAAGGGTTTCCCTTTTGCTTGGCTCTGATTCTCTCTCACCTGCCGCCATGTAAGATGTGCCTCTTGCCTTCCACCATAATTGTGAGGCCTCCCCAGCCACATGAAACTGAAAGTCCATTAAACCACTTTTTCTTTAAAAATTACCCAGTCTCAGATATGTCTTTATCAGCAGCATGAAAAGAAACTAATACATTGGAGCTATGTATTACATCTTGAGTTTGGGTAAGGGAATAAGAGTGGAAGTGATAAAAAGAATTTTAGAGTTGTACTCTTAGAGAGAAAGGAATGCATCCCCTCTCTTCTTTTTCTTCTACCCTACTGCTTGAGATGTGATAGAAAAATTGGAAACAGTCACCCTAACTACAGAAAGGAAACATAATGTTAAGGATGACAGAGGAACAAAATAATAGAACTCTTGGTCCTCGTCATTCCCTATCATCTCAGATCTTCACCACTTACATTCACTGGTACAAAGAAATAAACATCTATCTTTTTGAACCTCTGTTATTTTTTAATGTTTCACAGCAGTTCAACCTGTATTCTAACTAAAACTGTACCTCAAATTAGTACATCCATCTATCTGGCAAACTGGTTTTCCTCTTTCACTTAAAAATCACACTCAATCCATCGGCACATCCTACCAGCAATTCTTGAAAGCTCATTGCAAATCCACCTACTTCACTCTACCTCCAGAAAACTACTCTAATTCAAGCCACCACCATCTCTTGCCTGAAGTACTGCAGTAGGTTCCCTGTCATCCTTGCTTCCTACCCTTTAGACTCCCTAGAAACCATGTTCTACTTAACCAAATGATGGTCACATGTATTAGGCAGGTTCTCTAGAGGGACAGAACAGGATAGATGTGTATATAAAGGTGAGTTAATAAGGAATATTAACTCACACGATCACAAGGTGAGGTCCCACAATAGTCCAACTGCAAGCTGAGCAGCAAGGAAGCCAGTGTGAGTTCCAAGGCTGAAGAACTTGGAGGTTGATGTTCAAGAGCAGGAAGCATCCAGCATGGGAGAAAGATGCAGGTTCAGAAGTTAAGCCAGTCTAATGGCTCCACATTCTTCTGCCTGCTTTTATTTTGACTGTGCTGGCAGCTGATTAGCAAGTGCCCATCCAGACTGAGGGCGATCTGTCTTTTCCAGTCCACTGACTCAAATGTTAGTCTCCTTTGGCAACACCCTCACAGACACACCGAGAAACAATACTTTGCATCCTTCAATCCAATCAAGTTGACACTCATTATTAACCATCACAACACATAAAACAGAGTATGTCATTCCTCTGTGTTAACCTTTCCTTTACACCTAAAGGAAAATCCAAATTCTTTCCCATGGTGCTATGGTTTGAATATTTGTCCCCCCCAAAGTGTATGTCGAAATTTAAGCCCCAATATGGGGGAGAGTTTTGAGAGATGGAGTCTGGAAGAAATGATTGGGTCATGAGAGCTCTGCCTTCATGAAGAGATAAATCTATTCATAAATTCATAGGTTAGTGGGGTTATCATGGGAGTGGGACTAGTGGCTTCATAACAAGAGGAAGAGAGGCCTGAGTCAGTATGCCCAGCACCCTCACCATATGATGATCTGCACTGTCTCAGGATAGGGCAGAGTCCCCCACCAACAAGAAGGCCCTCAAATAGATGTGGCCCCTCAACCTATAAGGTATAGGCCTCTACCTATAAGGTATATGTAATGAATAAATTTCTTCTCTTTACAAATTGCCCAGAGTTAGGTATTTTGTCATAAGCAGCAACAAACAGACTAAGACACATGGTACACAAGCCGTTGTAAGACCTAACCCTTGCCTACATCCTAAGTGAAAATGCTTATCCTTCCCTTTTTCACTCGTGATGCTCCAGCCATACTGGCCATCTGTGAATTCCTTGATAATCTAAAGATACTCCTACTTCAGCTGGCTTTCTGCACCTGCTGTTTCCCCTACCTAGAATGTGTCTTCCTCTGCTCTTCATTGTCTCACTTCTCATCATTCAGCTCTCGCCTCCAATGTTACTTTGCAATGAAGCTTTCCTTGACCACATAATATAATTGTGTTTGCTTCCCGTTGCCCCTCCTCTGTAGCTCTCTATCACAATACCTGTATTGCTTTCTTCACAGCATAGCCCTTTCTGAAATGATCTTACCTCATTGTTATTCGTTTGTTGCCTGACTTTCCTACTGAAAATAAGCTCTATGAGAGGAGAAACCTATTCCTGCCCATCTCTACCTTCTCAATGCCCAGAACAGTGCCTGGGACATCATAAACACTTTAAGCATTGAGTGAATAAATGACATGGAAACTTGTGTGCTGATTGCTTTGTATGGTCTCTGGCATATAACTGCGGTTAACTCAATCATAGGAAATATTGTTTTTGTCATTGATGCCTCTTCACTCTGTCCTCACGTGGTGGAGAGAGGGAAACTTGATGTCTTTTTGTCTTCTTATAAAAGCAATAATCCCCTCATGCATGCTCTATCCTCAAGACCTGATCTAAAGGCCTCACTTCCCACTAGCATCATATTGAAGGTGAAGTCTTCAACCTATGAATTTTGTTGGGGGCGGGACAAACAAAACTCCACATAAATAGCCTTTCCAAAAAGAGGAGAGAGAAACTAGCATGCATGTTAATGTATAACCTCATTTAAAACAGGATAATTTTGCCAAATATAAAGTGGAATAAGACATCTTTCTTCATAGCATTCACACAAAATTATGTAAATAAATCCTGCGTAAGTAATGTAGTATTCAGATTAATCCCTGGAATAAATGAATCTTTACTCAAAGATTCAAAAACAAGTATAAGGCAACTTCTGGTACTATAAAATTAATGAATAAAGATAGTACTCCTTAGATCATAGTTTCATTAAATTATCAAAAATTAGGGTTATTTTGTAAAAATGGATCACATTTTGTAAAGATGCTGTAAATTAGTGTGAGGTTAAAATGGTATATTTTTAAAATTTTAAAAATCCTATTTTTTTAAACTTAACATTTTGTTAAAGGATCTGGATTACAATAAAAGATAACCTTAAAAGTTAAAACTTTCCAAACCTCTGGTATGTTCTGTCAAAAATCCTCCAGGATACTTTGGAAGAAACAAATGCCTAAGTACAGAGAAATGGACATTTTCTCATGTGTATAAAATACCCAGACGTTTTTTTCTTGAGGAAAAGTCTTTTTTGGGTGGGATAGGGAGAGGAATGTTTGGTCTCCTACCTACATATCATTATTGTGCAACAACTATTGTTTTCTGGTAGAATCTTTAATCTTTTTGCTTCAAATAGTATATAAAATTATGCATCTGGGCCAGGCCTGGTGGCTTATGCCTGTAATCCCAGCACTTTGGGAGGCTGAGGCTGGAGGGATGCTTGAATCCAGGAGTTCCAGTCCATCCTGGGCAAGATGGTAATGTGGTTTGGATCTGTGTCCCTGCCAAATATCATGTTGAAATGTAATCTGTAGTGTTGGAGGTTCGGCCAAGTGGGAGGTGTTTGCATCATGGGGTATTTGCATCCCGTTGGTGATGAGAGAGTTATCCCAAGATGTGGTTGTTTAAAAATGTGTAGCACCTCACCTCCACTCTCTCTCGTTCCCTTTCTCACCATGTGAGACACTGGCATCCCCCTTTGCCTCCACCATAATGGGAAGCTTCCTAAGGCCTCCCCAGAAGCTGAGCAGATGTTGGCACCAGACTTTCTATAAAGCCCGCAGAACGATGAGCTATGAGCCAATTCAGCCTTTTTTCTTTATAAATTACCAGCCTCAGGTTGTTGGGTTTTTTTGTTTTGTTTCATTTTTTTGTTTTGTTTGTTTGTTTTGTCTTTGTTTTTGTTTTTTCAGATGCAGTCTTACTCTGTCACCCAGGCTGGAGTGCAGTGGCACAATCTCAGCTTACTGCAATCTCTGCCTTATAAGTTCAAGGGATTCTCCTGCCTCAGCCTCCTGAGTAACTGAGATTACAGGTGTGCACCACCACACCCAGTTAATTTTTGTATTTTTAGTAGAGACGGGGTTTCACCATGTTGGCCAGGCTGGTCTTGAACTCCTGACTTCAGGTGATCCATCCGCCTGGCCCTCCCAAAATGCTGGGATTACAGGCATGAGCCACCATGCCCAGCTGAGGTATTTCTTTATAGCAATGCAAAAAATGGCTAACAGAGAAGGCAAGACCCACTTGCTACAAAAAAATTAGCCAGGCATGGTAACACACACCTGTAGTCCCAGGGAGGCTGAGATGGGAGGACTCCTTGAGCCCAGGAGTTTGAGGCTGCAGTGAGCTATGATTGCACCACCGTACTCCTGCCTGGGTGGCAAAACAAGACCCTATGTCTAAAAAACAAATTTTAAACAAACAAACGTTATGCTTCTGTAGAACAGTATATTTACTATAGTTCACTTCACTTTTAAAAGACTTGCTGTTAAGAAGTGTAAAATGTTATATAATTTTCCACTACTACAAACTTTAAAGACACTCATGAGAGAAAGGAAACAGTCTGTAAAATTGTCTGTCTTATTTATGTTATATATAACAATCATGGTTTGATTTACCTGGTGATATTTTTTTCTTTTTAAGAGGCAGGATCTCGATTTGTTGTCCAGGCTGGTCTTGAAATCCTGGGCTCAAGTAAGTCTTCAATCTCAGCCTCCCAATGTTCTGGGATTATAGGCATTACCCACTGTGTCTGGCCTACCCAGTGATTTATATTTTTTTAGGCATGAATATCTATATTGGCCATCCAATTGTTTCTATGTTAGTTACTTTATTTTCCTGTGCAATTTATAAACATGATTTGTAATAGCTGCCAAAAAGACATAGAGATTAAGAAACTTGCCCAAAGTTAAAATGATTAAAGAATGAGAGCCGGGAATGAGTCTAAGCACAGCCTATATTCTCAGTCATTCACCCTATCACCTCCCAGTATTCTTGGTTTATCAGCAGAAAGAATAAAACGTTAGGAAATGGAAAAAAAGGGAAATGAAACTACCAGAAAATGTAAAGTAGATGAAGAGGATGAGGATTGTTTTATTGCCACAAAGATTTAACACTCTAATGTTAAATTTAACAATGAAAGAAAAGCCAATTGAGTAACAAATATCATATTCTCTAACATAAAATTCAGCTATAATAAAAGAAGGTAATTAAAGGTAAAAAATCATGTCTTGTAACAGCTATTTTTCTTAATAAAAAATCATGTCTTATAACAGCTATTTTTCTTAATATAATGTGAGGGGTAACAATAAATAAACCAGGGGTCTTGGCTTGAGGGAACAGAAAATCTAGCAACGAAGTCCAAAACTAAGTAAGTAAAAATGGAACTGTAATTTAAAAAATCAAGCAAGCAAGATAATAGGCAAGATAGCTAGGTAAAAAAAAGAATATTCCTTTGTTTAAATGTATTACTTATGATGATAAATATATTTGTATTATAAATTATATTATAAAATATAATGATAAATTGGCAATTTAGTTGATAATATAATTATTAATTACACTACATATTAATACATACTGTACTAATATGATATATAATGATATTATTAAATTATAAGAATAGGAGAATCCTTTTTATTCTACTAAAATGAAACAAGTCATTTTCCTTAAGATATACAAAATAATTTAAATACATTTAATGAAATATTTGGCACATCAACAATAAATGATTTAGTATTTAAACTTTACTTTTTCGGAATTCTATTGTATTGGACAAAGCCAAATAATTAGGCCAAAATTATTGCGTGGTTAGAGATATATTTGCCGCGCTATTTTGTAAATCCACACAGGCCTTGTATTGTTTATATATTTACATATTTTTGTACAATACTGAATGTACCATGTTCTGTATGCATAAGCATAGTCTGTCACTCATGCAAGAATACCAGATTCTCACATTGGTAAAAATACAGTTTGTGTTGTTGCTTTCTTTCATCTTTCCATTATAATAGGAATTATAGTAGTCCTTTGCAAAGCTGGAATAATACAATTTCCCACATTTTTGGTTTCCTTCAAAAGACAGATGCTATATAACTCAGTACAGATAAGACATTAGCATTAAATGAAACTGCTATATTTGTTCTCTTTGCTTTTTCTATTAATAATTGTGCCATTACATTCTTCCCTGACTAGAATTTGCAAGATTTAGTGGGAGTTTTTGCATGTCATATAAAATATAACTATAACTTTTAGCATCTAATTTCTCCTTCAACTAATAGTCTTTAGAGTGGATTGTTCAAGATTTTCCCCCTTAGCTCTTATATTCCTATTTAAATCATTATTTAATGTCTTTTAGAGTCCTTTATCTGATCATCATTTTTCAAAAACCTTAAGTATGACAGTCTCCTGAAATACCCACTAAAATGCCATATAGTTAATTTCTGCACAGGGACTGGACAGAAGATTATTCCACTATAAATTGTCAGTCTCATCTTACTAGGCTTATAAAGAGCACACACAATGACAACATTCACTTACTAAGTCCACATTTATTGTAATTCCCTACTTAACATTATTCAGGAAGCCAAGACTCTCCTGTCAAAAGACAGTACTGTCAAATGAAATCAGCACATTTGGGGAATTTAGAGCAAAGTCAGATCTGGTTTAATAGGCATCTCTTTGTATTTAGAAACATAACTCCAGATGTGTTAATCTGAAAAACAGTGGAATGGGGGTGATGGAGATTCATCTATCTGCCCAATGGACATGTGGTAGACATATTATTATGATCGTGCAATAAATTCATTCCTCAGAAAAATTATTTAAGGACAGCAATTTACTGAGCACTAGTCACGTAGCAAGCATTTATTGAGAACCTATTGCATTCTTCAACCACAAATAAGGCAAAGATAGTCTTTGTAGCACATATCACTTGGATGTCAATCTTCTTTTATTCAGACATAGGGCTCTTGCTCTGAAGAATAAAAAAGACCCATTTGGGTGTCCTCCTGCACTTAGTTCTTATGAAGCAACTTTGAGATGTTAAATTTTTTAAAGTAAGATTGGTAGAAAAGTGAAAGTTGGGAACTCAATAGTTTCACTCATAGCCTACCTTGAGCCAGACTCCCTTTCAGAATTTTTTATGAGTATCTACTAATTTAAGCAATTAAATGGTGTACATGGACCTGGAAAAGATGGTTCTCTAAAATTAAGCCTGGTTAAGTTAAAGTTATTTAAGCAGACATGACTGGTCTTGTGTGTATCATAAGTTAGGAACATTTTGTTATTAGAAATGGGAAAGTTTAAAAAACAAACTCCATGTAGGATTCTGTTTACAGTTTTAAACATCAGGATAAAAGTTTAAACATATTCTTGCCATTACTACCCTGCTTCAAGAATTAAACCTGTTCACATCTACCCCAAAAAGGAAAATAAGAAATTAGTCACTGTGTGGTTACTTGATATATAATAATTTTCCAGACCTCATGTCAATTTTGGAAAGAGGTGAGGAGAAAAATTTAAAATAAACTTTTTCATTTGTTTCTACGGTTTTATTAGGCATTTGAAAACTAATACTTGAGAGTTCAATAAAGATATTCTGAAACAAATATAAATTTTTTTCTTGTTTTTTAATATATATTTTATTGCATTTTAGGTTTTGAAATCTTTTTTACTTTGAATTATTGAATATTTTCCTATTTCTATTGGTAGAAATAGGAAAAAAAATATTTTCTCCATAAAAGTAATAAGAAAGCTGGCAAACATGATCAGAATTAACGTTTTAAGAACTCTTAAAATGAACTAAAGATTTGTGGCAATCCAGAGAGTGTTTATTCAAGAAAAAAAGTTGAATCTTGATAACAGCAATGAGCTCTGTGGCATTTTAAGTTATTATATTAGTCTGTTTTCACACTGCTATAAGGAATTACCTGAGAGTAGGTAACTTAGAAAGAAAAGACTTCTAATTGACTCACATTTCTGCATGGCTACAGGACCTCAGGAAACTTACAATTATGGTGGAAGGCAAAGGGGAAGCAAGGCACATCTTACTTACATGATGGCAGGAGAGAGAACACGCAAAGAAAGCCACACACTTTTAAACCGTAAGATGTTGTGAGAACTCACTCACTTTCACGAGAACAGCATGAGGAAAACTGCCCGCATAATCCAATTACCTCCTACCAGGTCCCCTCCTCGACACTTGGGGATTAAAATTCAAGATAAGATTTGGGTGGGGACCCAGAGCCAAACCACATCAGTTACCTTAGTCCCATTCTCAGCTGTCCAGCTCCACAGTAACCTTGAAAACCAAGAGCTTACATTACGCTGAGACTCTGGAAGCCACTAAAGGGAGAAACATGGGGTTGTACCTTCCTCAAAACTTTATTCCCAGAGAACTGGCATAATTTGATCTGTTAGGCAGTTTCCTGATTATAAGCAGGGTCTTCCCTGCTTATAATCTTCCTTCATTTGATCTGAATTAGCACTCATCCAGACAAAACAAAAAAGCCTTTTCTCTGGAGGACTTTGTCAAAAACTAAATACTGACAATTGTTTAACTTTTTGGCTACCTGAAGAAGTGGTTCATACCTGGAATACACAATACACCAACTGAAAGCTTAAGAGGAAAAGTTACTGAATAAGATGTTCACTGGATCTTTGAAAAGTGTCAAAATACTGTTAGGAATATAGAAAGTCATTGCATACATAAGACAGTGCACATGTTCAAGAAAGATCTGAGAAAAGCCTAAGCATTCTCACACCTGTATCTGACCTGGAGGCTCTTTACTAGCAGAACAGGAAGGACACAGTGGTGGTGTCAACTGCTGGCCAAGTATTGAAGGCCAGTTCCAGCATGCATGCAGTCTCTTAGCAAAGGCTGGGAGACTGATTGGTTCTGGATGCAAAAGGAATGCTTTCTCTAATCATTAGCTGACAACTAAGTTAACTGACTGAAGACTGCAGTGGCCACACATGACAAAGAATACAGATTTTATAGAATTAGTTCAGAAAGTCACTAAAAACACAAATGGTAACTACAACCAGCAGCAAAAATATCAAAAACTGTGTGGGGAGAGGATCTGATTTAAAGAATCACCCCATGGTATTGTTTTAAATGTCCTCTTTTCAACATAACATTACAAGACACACAAAGAAACAAGAAAATATGGCCTATACACAGAAAAGAAGACAATCAAAAGAAACTGACCCTGAAGAAGCCCAATCATTTTGGATTTACTCATGAAGACTTGAAGTCAGCTATTTTGAATATGTTCAAAAGACTAAATGAAACTATATCTGAAAACTAAGTATAAGGATAATGAGGCCAGATGTGGTAACCTAACATCTGTAATTTCAGCAATTTAGGAGGCTAAGCTGGGAGGATCCCCTGAGTCCAGGAATTTCAGTCAAGCCTGGATAACATAGTAAGACTCATAGTAATACAGCTAGCTAAATTTTAAGAAATTTAATTTAATTTTATAACAACACAAAGTGGAGTAATACACCTAGCTATATTTTAAGTTAAATTAAATTTTAATTTAATTTAATTTAAATGAATTTAATTTAATTTAACTTAAAATTTAGCTAAGTGTATTACTCCACTTTGTGTTGTTATAAAGTAATGCCTGAGGCTGGGTAATTATAAAGAAAAGAGGGGTATATTTTAGCTCATCATTCTGTAGATTATACAGGAAGCATAGTGCTGGCATCTACTTCTGGTGAGGGCCTCAGGAAGTCTACAATCATGGTGGAAGGTGAAAAAGGAGCATCATGCCACAGAGCAAGAGAGGGAGCTAGAGAGCTGCTAGGCTCTTTTAAACAACAAACTCTTGTGTCCGCTCACTAGCTAACATGGGGAGGGCACCAAACCATTCATGAAGGATCTGCCTCCATGACCAAAGCATCTCCCCCAGGGCCCACTTCACACATTGGATATCACATTTCAACATAAGATTTGGCACCAAAGACTTAAATGATATGAATGCACCTCTAGCCCCCCAAATCTCATTGCAAAATACAATCACACATTGCAAAATATGACTATTCTTTCCCAATAGTCCCCCCAAATATTAACTCATTCCAGCATCAACTCAAAAGTCCGAAGTCTCATCTGAGACTCAAGGTAAGTTCCTTCCACCAATGAGGCTGTAAAATCAAAACCAAGTTATTAACTTTCAAGATATTATGGTGGTACAGGAATCAGATAAATATTCCCTTTACAAAAGGGAAAAATCAACCCAAAGAAAGGATACCAATCCTCATGTAAGTCTGAAACTCATTAGAGCAGATATTAAATCTTAAAGCTCCAAAGTAATCCTTGACTCCATGTCCCACACCCTGGGTGCATGGTGTGAGGGGTAGGCTCCAAAGACTTAGGAAGCTCTGCCCCTCTGACTTTGCTGAGTGCAGCCCACATGGCTGCTGTCATGGATTTGACCCTGAAATCTGCAGCTTTACAGGCTGAGGGTGCACATTGCTAATGGCTCTACCATTTTGGGTTCTGGAGGGTGGTGGTCCCATTCCCACAGCTCTACTAGGCAGTGCTCTGGTAGGGACTCTGAGTGTGGGCTCTGCTCTCACAACCTCCTAAGCACTGCCCTAGTAGAGGCTCTCTTCAGGGGCCCTGCCTGGGCACCTTGGTCTTCTGATACATCTTCTAAAATCTGTGTGGAAGCTGCCATGCTGCCTTCATTCTTGCATTCTGTGTGCCTACAGGCTTAACACCACCTGGAAGCCACCAAGCTACACCTTGCATTCTTCAAAGCAGCAGCCCAAGCTATACCTGGAGCCATTTGAACCACGACTGGAGTGAGAGCAGTTAGGATGCAAGGCAGCCTCTCGAGGTGGTACAGCAGGATCTAAACCCAGGGCTTCTAAAACCATTTGCTCCTCCTAGAACTCTGGGCCTGTGATGGGAAGGGTTTCCTCAAAGATTTCAAAATGCCCTTGAGGCTAATATGGTTTGGCTGTGTCCACCCATAAATCTCATTTTGAATTCCCAAGTGTCATGGGAGGGATCCAGTGGGAGGTAATTGAATCATGGGGCCAGGCCTTTCCTATGCTGTTCTCATGACAGTAAGTCTCATGAGATTGTATGGTTATTATATGGGCGAGTTTCCTGCACAAGCTCTCTCTTTTCCTGCTGCCATCCGTGTAAGATGTGACTTGCTCTTCCTTGCCTTCCACCATGATTGTGAGGCTTCTCCAGCTACATGGAACTTTAGATCAAATGAAACCTCTTTCCTTTGTAAATTGCCCAGTCTCAGGTATACCTTTATCAGCAGTATGAAAATGGACTAATACAGAGGACTTTTTCCCATTGTCTTGTCTGTTAGAACTTCACTCCCCTTTGTTTATGCTAATTTCTCTAGCAAGTGGTAGCTCCACTGCCCTCTTGTATTCTTCTCCTCTTTCCTTCTCTTCCACATGGTCAGACGGTGAATTTTCCAAGCTTTTGTGCTCTGCTTCCTTTTTAATTAGTAGTTCCCATTTTAAGCCTCTTCTTTGCTCTCATATCTAATTGCAGGCTTTTAGAAGTAACCATACCACTTCGTAAATTTTTTGCTATGTAACAATTTTTTCCACCATATATCCTACATCATCACTTTTAAGTTCAACCTTCGACAAAGCCCAGTGTGTCATGGACACACTGCAGCCAAGTTCTTTGCTAAAGCAGAACAAGTGTGAACTTTGCTCCAGTTTACAATAACTTCCTCATTTCCATCTGAGACCTCATCAGCCTGGCTTTCATTGCCCATCTCTCTGTCAGCATTTTCGTCACAACCATTTAACCAACTCTCTATGAAGTTTCAACTTTCCCACATCTTCCTGACTTTTTCTGAGCCTGCCAAACTCTTCCAACCTCTGCTTGCTACCCAGTTCCAAAGCTGTTTCCACATTTTCAGGTATCATTACAGCAATGTGCCACTCTCTGTGCCAATTTTCTGTGTTAGTCTGTTTTGCATTGCTATAACGGAATACCTGGGGCTGGGCATTTTATAAAGAAAAGAGGTTTACTTTGGCTCATGGTTCTAAAAACTGTACAAGAAATATAGTGCCAGCATATGCTTTCGGTGAGGCCTCAAGAAGCTTGGGAACATGGTGGAAAATGAAGATGGAGCAGGCACATGACAGCCTGACAGACAGCAAGAGAGATGACAGGTTGCTTAAACAACCAGCTCTCATGTGAACTAATAGAGTGAGAACTCACTCATTACCACGAGGAGGGCACAAAGCCATTCATGAGGGATCCAAATCCTGACCCAAGCACCTCCCATCAGGTCCCACAGTCCAGTATTGTAGATCACATTTCTGCATGAGATTTACAGGAAACAAACATCCAAACTATATCACTGGACATTGTGATACATGCCTGTCATTTTAGCTACTTGAGAGGCTGAGGTGGGAAGATCACTTGCACCCAGGAGATTGAGGCTATGATTGTACCACTGCACTCCAGCCTGAGTGATAGAGCAAAAATCCCAACTCTTAAAAAAGAATGATGTTTAATCTTATAGAGAATATCAACAATGAGATAGAAGTTATTAAAGAGAACCAAGAAAAATTCTGGAACTTAAAAGTACAATAACTTAAAAAGTTAAAAGAAAGGTTTAACAGCAAATTTGAGAAGACAGAGGAAAGTAAGCTCAATCGAAATTATTCAATCTGAGGAGCAAAAAAAAGAAAAGAATAAAAATAAATGAACAGAACTTCAAATACTTGTAGGACATCATCAAATGTACCAATATATACATTATAGGAGTCCCAGAGGAAAGGAGATAAAAAGTCAGGAAGAATTTTAGAAGAAATAATGATGGAAAACTTTATTTTTTAAAATAACACATACATTTAAGAATCTCAAGGAACTACAAGTAGGATAAACTCAAACACATAATAATCAAACTATCAAGAGCCAAAGACAAAAAGATAGTCTTGAAAGCAGCAGCAATAAGAAGTGATTAATCATGTATAAAAGATGTGCAATAAGATTAATAGCTAATTTCTCATTAGAAAGAATGGAAGCCAGTAAGTAGTGAGAGGATATATTCAAAGTGCTGATAGAAAAAAAATGTTGACCAAGAATTTTATATTCGGCAAAAGTAATCTTGAAAAATGAGGAGAAATTTTTAAGTTCCCACATAAACAAAAACTGAAAGTATTCAACACTAGAATATGTGTCCTACAAAAACATACCAGAAGAGTCCTCCAAGTTAAAATGAAAGGTCAAAAATATCAATTTGAAACTACATCCATAAATAAAGAACAATGTCAAAAATACTTATACAGAGAGATGGATCCAAGATGGCCGATTAAGAGCAGCTCAGGATTGCAGCTTCCAGCGAAAGCGTGGAGGATGAATGGACACCGCATTTTCAGATGGATTTTTATTGTCCATAGACCAGGAGATTCCCAGGCAGAGGAGCCCCACGGGTCACCAGCGCGGCTGTTTTGGCCAGCACAGCTGTTTCAGCCAGCGCGGCCATTTGGCCGGCGTGGCTGTTTTTGCTGGTGTGACTGTTTTCACTGGCATGGCTGTTTTCCCCGGTGCGGCTGTTTTGGCTGGTGCCCCAGCACAGCAATTCTCCATACAAAATATACGGGTCCAGGCACCATTTTAGCTGGTGATTGTAGCTCCAGAAAAACAGAGTCGCCCATTCAACTGATAGAAAAGGGGACTGAAACAGGGAGCCAAGCCAGGAGATTCCCAGGAAAAAAGGGCCATGAATCTCAGCGCGGCTGTTTCAGTTGGCTCAGTGGGTTGCTGCACGGGAAATCACACAGATCCCAGTGCCTTTTCAACAGGTGACTGTAAAACCTGGGAACAGTCAATTGTTCAACTAAAAAAAAAAAAAAAAAAAAAACAGCAATTGGAAACGCTCTGGATTCAGAGTTTCACAGCAAGCACAGCTGAACCCAGGACGGTCCACCTCTGTAGGGGAGGGGCGTCCAACATTACTCCACCACTACGGAGGTAGTCCACCATCGCTGAGGCAGCCTGCCGTTGCCGAGGCAGCCCACCATTACAGAGAGAGTCCACTATTACAGACGTGGGCCGTCATTGCCGAGACAGTTGTAACTATACCTGTATAAACAGGACTGCTGGGAAGTTCACACGGCAGCTGGGTGCAGCCCACAGCAACTCAGCAAAGCCTCTGCGGCAGACAGTGACTAGGCTGCCTCCTCGCTGGGCAGGGCAGCCCTGAAAAAAGGCAGCAGCACAACAGAAACTCATAAATAAAGCCCTAACTCCCCAGGACAGAGCACCTGGGGGGAAAAAATGGTTTATGAGTTCTGCTGCAGCAGACTTAAATGTACCTGCCCAGCAGCTCTGAATGAACAATGGAGCTCATAGCTCAGCACTTGAGCTATTATAAAGGACAGACTTTCTCCTCAAGCAGTTCCCTGACCCCCGTATATCCAAAGAGTCACCTCATAAAGGAGAACTCGGACTGATCTCAGGCAGGTATCCTTCAGGGACAAAGATAGCAGAAGAAGAAACTGGCAGCAACCCTTACTGTTCTGCAGCCGCTACAGGTGATACCCAGGCAAGCAGGGCCAGGAGTGGACCTCAGCAGTCCTACAGCAGAGGGACCTGACTGGTAGAAGGAAAACTAAGAAATAGAAAGAAATAACTTCATCATCAACAAACTGGACATCCACTCAGAGACCCCATCTGAAAATCACCAACCACAAATACCACACATAGATAAATCCATAAAGATGGGAAGAAACCAGTGCAAAAAGGATGAAAACACCGGAAACCAAAACACCTCTCCTCCTACAAAGGATCACAACTCCTCACCAGCAAGGCAACAAGGCTGGATGGAGAATGAGTGTGATGAATTGACAGAATCAGGCTTCAGAAGGTGGGTAATAAGAAACTTCTGTGAGCTAAAAGAACATGTTCTAACCCAATGCAAAGAAA
>CAUYNB010004759.1:0-13367 GCA_963574225.1 Lagothrix lagotricha | reverse complement strand
TTTTTCTCAGGTTTGTCAAAGATCAGATGGTTGTAGATGTGTGGCGTTGCCTCTGAGGCCTCTGTTCTGTTCCATTGGTCTATATCTCTGTTTTGGTACCAGTACCATGCTGTTTTGATTACTGTAGCCTTGTAGTATAGTTTGAAGTCAGGTAGTGTGATGCCTCCAGCTTTGTTCATTTTGCTTAGAATTGACTTGGCTATGCAGGCTCTCTTTTGGTTCCATATGAAGTTTAAGGTGGTTTTTTCCAGTTCTGTGAAGAAGGTCATTGGTAGCTTGATGGGGATAGCATTGAATCTGTAAATTACTTTGGGCGGTATGGCCGTTAAAAATATGGAACGCTTCATGAATTTACGTGTTATCCTTGTGCAGGGGCCATGCTAATCTTCTCTGTATCATTCCAATGTTAGTATATGTGCTGCCCAAGCGAGCACCTTCCTGCAGTCTTACCTGTTTCTTCTTCTTGTATTTTGAAACTCTGTTATTAGGTACGTAAAATTTTGGATTATGTCCTTCTGATAAGTTGAGTCTTTATTATCCAATGACCATTTGTTGAAAAGACTATCCTTTATTCATTAATTTGTCTTTGCAGCTTTATTGAAAATTAATTGGACATCTTTATGTATATTTATTTTTTGACTATTTCTATTTCATTGATCCATATATCTATCTTTTGCAAATTCCTCACTTACTTTATTAGGGTGTGCATGTATATATATATTTGAGATAGAGTCTCACTCTGTTGCCCAGGCTGGAGTGCAGTGGCGCGATCTCAGCTCACTTGAATCTCTGCCTTCTGAGTTCAAGCGGTTCTCTTGCATCAGCCTCCAGAGCAGCTGGGATTACAAGCATGTGCCACCATACCTGGCTAATTTTTGTATTTTTGGTAGGGACAGGGTTTCGCCATGTTGGCCAGGCTGGTCTCTAACTCCTGGCCTCGGGTGATCTGCTCACCTTGGCCTCCCAAAATGTGGGAATTAGTATATTTTTACAGTAAATCTTGAAGTTAGATGATGAGATTCCCCCAACTTTATTTTTATTTTTGAAAATTTACTTGGTTATTCTAGTTCATTTTGTTTTTCTTACACATTTTAGAACAGTTTGTCAAAAAAATCTTGCTGGGATTTTTATGGAGATTATATTGACTCAGCAAATCATTTTGAGGAGAATTGATGTGTAAACAATATTGAATTATCTTGTTCTTCATTGCAGTATGTTTTTTCATCTATTTGGGTTTTCACTGATTTTTTACAACAGTTTTTTGTAGTTATCAGATATGATTCTGTGTATATATTTTAGATTTTTCCCCCCCCGAGGCAGAGTCTTGCCCTGTTGCCCAAGCTGGAGCGCAATGGTGTGATCTCGGTTCACTGCAACCGCCTCTTCCCAGGTTCAAGTGATTCTTGTGCCTCAGCCTCCCGAGTAGCTGGGATTACAAGTGCCTGCCATCATGCCCGGCTAATTTTTTTTTGTAGTTTTAGTAGAGATGGGGCTTTGCCATATTGGTCAGACTGGTCTCCAACTCCTGAACTCAGGGAATCTGCCCACCTCGGCCTCCCAAAGTGCTGGGATTCCATGCGTGAGCCAGTGGGCCCGGCCATATTTTTAGATTTTATACCAAGATATTTTATGTTATTTGAGGCTATTGTAGTTGATATTATTTCTTTTAATTTCAATTTGCAGTTTGTAGACTTTAAAAAATAATAAGGGAATACAATGAATGACTTTATGCCCATAAATTTGAAATAGATGAACCAATTCCCTGTGTCATACAAGTTAACAAAAGTCACTCATGAGGAAGTAAATGAAATGAATATTTCTATGTCTATTGAATAAAATATATATGAGATATTTTGACACAGGTATACAATCCCTAATAAATATATCAGGTTAATTAGGGCATTCATCACCTCAAGCATTTATCCTTTCTTTGTGTTACAAACAATTCAAACTAGTTGTATTTTTTACCCATTAATCATCCCTATTTCCCCCACTCCAATACCTTTCCCAGCCTCAGTTAACCATCCTTCTACTCTCTGTCTCCATGAATTCAATCGTTTTAATTTTTAGCTCCCACAGATAACTGAGAACACACAATGTTTGTCTTTCTGTACCTGGCTTATTTCACGTAATGCAGTGACCTCCAGTTCCATCCATGTTGATGTGAATGACAGGATCTCATTCTTCTTTATGGCTGAATAGTACTCCTTTGTGTATATGTTCCACATTTTATTTATTCATTCATTTGTTGATGGACACTTAGGTTGCTTCCAAATTTTGGCTATTGTAAATAGAGCTGCAGCAAACACTGAAGTACTGCTTCTCTTCCATATACTGACTCCCTTTCTTTTAGGTTTATACCTAGCAGTAGGATTCCTGAATCATGTGGTAACTCTATTTTTAATTTTTTGAGGGACCTCCAAACTGCTCTCCATAGTAGTTACACTAATTTTCATTCCCACCAACAGTGTAAGAGGGTTCCCTTTTCTCCATATCCTCACCAGCATTTGTTTTTGCCTGCCTTTTGGATATGAGCTATTTCACTGGGGTGAGATGATATCTCATTGCAGTTTTTATTTTCATTTCTCTGATGATCAATGATGTTGAACACCTTTTTATATATCTTTTGATGTTGGTATGTCTTCTTTTGAGAAATGTCTATTCAAATCTTTTGCTCATTTTTGTATTGGATTATTAGTTTTTTTCTTATAGTATTGTTTGAGCTTCTTATATATTCTGGTTTTTAATCCCTTGTTAGAATGATAGTTTGCGAATATTTTCTTCCGTTCTGTGGATTGTCTTTTCATGTTGTTGATTGTTTCCTTTGCTGTGTAGAAGCTTTTTAACTTGATGTGATCCCATTTATCCATTTTTGCTTTGGTTTCCTGTGCTTGTGGGGTATTACTCAAGAAATTTTTGCCTGGGTATCCTGGAGAGTTTTCCCAATGTTGTAGTAGTTTCATAGGTTGAGGTCTTAGATTTTTAAGTCTTTAGTCCATTTTCATTTGATTTTTATATATGGTGAGAGATAGTGGTCTAGTTTCATTATTTTTCATATACACATCCAGTTTTCCCAGCACAATTTATTGACAAGACTTTTCCTTTCCCAGTGTATGTGCTTGGCACCTTTGTCAAAAATGAGTTCACTGTAATATATCGATTTATTCTGGGCTTTCTATTCTGTACTTGGTCTTTGTGACTTTTTTTTTTTTAATGTCAGTACCATGCTGCTTTGGTTACTATAGCTCTGTAGTACAATTTGAAATCAGGTAATGTGATACTTCAGGTATTGCTCTTTTTGCTCAGAATGGCTTTGGCTATTCTGGGTCTTTTTGGTTCTACATAATTTTTAGGACTGTTTTTTCTATTTCTGTGAAAAATGTCAGTGGCATTTTGATAGGGATTGCATTGAATCTGCAGATTGAGTTGGACAGTATGGACATTTTAACAATATTGATTCTTCTAATCCATGAACATGAAATATCTTTCCACTTTTTTGGTATCCTCTTCAATTTCTTTCATCAGTGTTTTCTAGTTTTCATTTTAGGGATCATTAACTTCTTTGGTTAATTCCTAGGTGTTTAATTTTATATGTAGCTATTGCCAGTGGCATTACTTTCTCAATTTATTTTTCAGGTTGTTTGCTGTTGGCATACAGAAATGCTACTGATTTTCGTATGTTGATTTCATATCCTGTAACATTACTGAATTTGTTTATAAGTTCTAATAATTTCTCAGTAGAGTCTTTAGGTTTTTCCAAGTACAAGATCATATCATCTTCAAACAAAGATAATTTGTCTTCCTTCTTTCTCATTTGGACGCCCTTTACATCTCTCTTGTCTGATTACTATAGCTACGACTTCCAGTACTATATTGAATAACAGTGGTGAAAGTGGGTATCCTAGTGTTCCTGATCTTAGAGGAAAGGCTTTCAGTTTTTCTTCATTCAGCCTAATACTAGCTGTGGGTCTTTAGTATATAGATTTTATTATGTTGAGGCATGTTCTATCTCCAGTGTTTTGAGGGTTTTTATTATGAAAGGATGTTGAATTTTATCAAATGCTTTTCCAGCATAAAATGAAAGGGTCATATGGTTTTTGTCCTTCATTCTGTTCACATGATGAACAGTATCACATGGATTGATTTTGCATATGCTGAACCATCTTTGCATCCCAGGGATATATCTCACTTGGTCATGATGAAGACCTTTTTAATGTGTTGTTGAATTTTGTGTGCTAGTATTTTGTTGAGGATTTTTGCATCAGTATTAATCAGGGATGTTGGCCTGTAGTTTTTTTTTTTTTTTAATTATGTGTCTTTGGTTTTGATATCAAGGTAATACTGGCTTTGTATTATAGAATGAGTTTGGAAGTATTCCTTCCTCTTCTAATTTTCAGAGAAGTTTGAATAGGATTGATATTAGTTCTTCTTTAGTATTAATAGTCACTCTGGCTTTCTTCAGATAATAGTTTGCATGTTGTTGTAGGGTGCTAGCCCCCACACACCACCCATGGGTACCCCGAGTTTGGTGGCGACAAAGGAATGAGAAAAAGACTGAGAAAAAGACAGGTTAAGAATGCATAAAGTGGGAGCAGGGGGCCAGTGCAAAACTGGAGGCTGCAAAGGCCCCAAGCTCTGATCTTCCACAGTATTTATTGGTTACAATTGCTTTGATCTATAGGGTAGGTAGGTAGTGGAGTGATGGTGGGGAGAGGGTGACGTGATGGTGGGGTGAATCAGTGAGCGGGAACTGGTGCGTCATTCTAAAGATTGATGACAGTGGCGGTTTTGGGAGTTTCACATAACAAGAACATGTGGTTATCTTTAGCCTGTTACCTATGTGCAGCTGGTAAAATGCGGGCCTAACAAGGAACCCACATGTCTGGTTACGTTTTAGTGCTATGAAGGGGTTTTACATCCTTGAGCACAAGGTTTATGGTAACAGAGACTAAGTTACCCTGCACCTGGAACATGAGGCATGGAGAAGTTTGCCTCCCCAGAGGCCTCCTGCAGTTTGCCATGGTTTGCTGTCCCCAGTTTATGTGTTACTTATAAGCAATTTATGTAGGCACTCTGTAAGTCCTTTCTCCTTTGCTGTTTCCCCCAACGTGTTGTATCTTTTGTTTTTACTTGGAAAGAATAGTGTATAGTTTTTTAAGTTATTGAATCTAACAATCTGTCTTTTTATTGGTTTTTTGAGCTATTTACATGTAGTGTACTTTTATATTTTCTAGCATCCCATTTTAAATTTCTGTTGGCCTTTTGGGTATGTGTGTTGGTATTATTATTTTAGTGGTTATTTGATAGTGCTAATGATAACAATATGCATGCCTAACTTTTTATAGTCTATTCAAAGTTAATATTGTATTACTTTTGGTCAAATTTAGTTGTTTTAGAACCATACAGTTTCATTTATCCTCCTTCACTGACCTTTGCTGTAGTTGTCATATTTATCACATATACATATATGGCAAACTCTATCAGAAAAAGTTATAAATTTTGCTTTTAGCAGTCATACATATTTTATGGAACCTAAGTGGAGAAAAATAGTCTCATATTTTCTCAGATATTTACTCTTTATTTTGTTCTTTGTTGATTTCTGAAGATATAAATTTCCTTCAGTGTCCTTTCCCTTCAGTTTGAAGGACTTTCTTTTCATTTCTTCTAAAGCACAACTGCTACTGACACATTTTCTTAGTTTCCCTTGATCTAAGAATATCTTTATTTTGTCTTCTTTCCTCAAGGATGTTTTTGCTGGTATAAAATTCTGGGTTGATACTTTCTTTTCTTTCAGCATTAAAAAAATGTTTTATGATTCTTTTCTGATTTCCATTGTTTGTGATGGGAAATCTGCAATCATTCAAATTGTTTTCCCTCTCTATGTAATATAATTTATTTCCAGCTGCTTTCAAGACTTTTTGACATCTTTTGTTTTCAGCATTTCAGATTATGATATATTTGGGTGTAGTTTTTAAAATTTATCTCATTTAGGATTTGTTACACTTCTGGAATCTATATTTTTATCTTTCAGCAAATATGGGATAAAAAAACATAATTTTTTCAGATATATGTATTTTTGCACCAGTCTTTCTCACCCCTCTGTCTGAAATTTGAGGGACACTAATATGGGCTTTTGATTAAGCTCCATAGGTCTTTGAAGCTCTGTTCTTTTTTGTTTGTTTGTTTTCTCAATCTGTTTCTTGCTTCACATTGGCTAATGTTTATTGAATTATCACCAGGCTTACTGACTGTTACCCCTGTCATCTCCATTCAGCTTTTGAACCCATTCAGTCATTTTCTAATTTAAGATGTGATATGTTTCAGCCCTAACATTTTTATTTTATTCTTTTTAATGATTTATTTTCTCTGTTGAGAACTTTGCTTTCTTGTTATTTTACTTGTCTTTACCTTTACCTCCTGGAGCCTAGCTATAATCATTAATCTCTTTGATGATTTTAATTTTTGGGATTCTCAGAATTGATACTCACTGATTATCTTTTCTTTTGAAAATTTGTTACATTTCTCTTGTTCTTTGTATGTTGAATAATTTTGGATTGATTCTAAATGTTTTATAAGTGTTACATTGTTTGGATTCTGGGCCCTGTTATTATCTGGAAAGTGTTGATTGCTTATTTATTTAAATATATATATATATTTGTATAATAAATTATATATGTGTTTTGTGAGTGTCTCTCTCTCTCTCTCTCTCTCTCTCTCTCTCTCTCTCTCTGTGACTCTCGTAGGTAACTAACCAGCTAAATTACCAGCTAAGTTAAAAATGTAGCAAATTCTCTGTTTTGTATTCTGTCTCTAGTGGTTCTAATCTCAGTTCCATTTTCATTGCCTTTGGATTTGAATGTACTGGTGCCACTCAGGGATTAGACTGAGACTTGTGCAATGTTCTAAATTCTAGTTCACTTTTCAAAGCCTTTGTTAAGTTTCTTTTGGCCTGTTACACACAGGAGCATCTCAGGTTGAGCTTGGGTCTTCTGTAGGTTCATAGACAGAATTAGGGTATCTTCTTTAGCTCTCTCTTCTTTGGGATTTCCCTCAGACTCTGGCTAAGAGGGGCACCCATTCTCAGTTATTCTGGATGGAAAGACAGAATTCCTGTTAGAGGAGTTCATGTGAACGTTCACGTGCTGTTACTATTCTCTCAAGGATTGCTGTTCTTTCCATCTCTATGGCTGTTTTAGTGTAAGTCCTGTTTTTTTTTTCTTTCTTAGGCTGTGCAGTAGCCCTTTGATTTATTTCTTAGCTTCTCATTTTTTCCCTGCTATTCTTTATTTCTACCACAGTTTGCTTTGTAGAATACAGATTTTGTCATATCTTTTCCTTGCCTAAGACAGTGATCCCAAAGTTTCTGATGAAAAATCTGTTGTCATTGAAATTGTTGTTCTCCTATAGGTAATGTGTTGTTTGTCTTTGACTGCTTTCTTTTCTTTTCCTCTCTTTAGTTTTCAGAGGTTTGATTATGATGTCTATAAGTGTAGAATTATTTGAGTTTATTACATTTATTATTTACTCAGCTTCTTGCTCTGTGGGTTTATATCTTTTTTCAACATTTGGAAAGTTTTCAGTTATTTCTTCACACTTTCTTCTTTCTTCTTCCAGTAGGACAATGTGACAAATGTTTTAATCTTTTTAAATTGACTTTCAGGTGACTAAGGTTTTGTCCATTTCATTCAATCTACTTCTCTCTGTTCACATTGTATGATTTTTGTCTATATTGATGTTCACTGATTTGTTCCTCTGGCATCTCCATTCTGTTATAGAGCCTATCAAGTGAGTTTTTGTAGAAAACCTTGTTTCATTGTATTTCCATTTTGTTATTTTAATCTTCTGTTTTTTTGCTGATACTTTTATATTTATTTGAAAGTGTCTGTAGCTGCTTATTGGGCCTTTTTCTGACAGTTGCTTTAAGATACTTGTCAGATAATTTCAGCATCTTTGTCACATCAGTAATGGTAGCTGCTGATTACTTTTCTCAAGTAAGTTAAAATTTTATTATGTCTTGGTATGAGAAGTAATTTAGATTTGTATTCCAGGTATTTTGGGTATTGTATATGAGACTGTTTTAGTCCATTTTATGGTGCTATAACAGAATACTCAAGACTTGGTGATATGGCTTGGCTCTGTCCCCACCCAAATCTCAACTTGAATTATATCTTCTAGAATTCCCACATGTTGTGAGAGGCACCCAGGGGAAGGTAATTGAATCATGGGGGCCGATCTTTCTTGTGCTATTCTTGTGATAATGAATAAGTCTCATGAGATCTGATGGGTTTATCAGGGATTTCTGCTTTTGTTTCTTTCTCATTTTTGTCTTGCTGCTGCCATGTAAGAAGTGCCTTTTACCTTGCACCATGATTCTGAGCCCTCCCCAGCTGCATGGAACTGTAAGTCTATTAAATCTCTTTTTTTTCCCGGTTTTGGATATGTCTTCATCAGCAGTGTGAAAACAGACTAATATCGTAAATTGGTACCAGTAGAGTGGGGCATTGCTGAAAAGATATCCGAAAATATGGAAGCGACTTTGGAACTGAATAACAGGCAGAGGTTGGAGTAGTTTGGAGGGCTCAGAAGAAGACAGGAAGATGTGAGAAGGTTTGGAGGGCTCAGAAGAAGACAGGAAAATGTGGGAAAGTTTGGAACTTCCTAGAGACTTGTTGAATAGCTTTGACAGAAATGCTGATAGTGATATGAACAATAAGGTCCAGGCTGAGGTGGTCTTAGATGGAGATGAGGAACTTGTTGGGCACTGGAGCAAAGGTGACTCTTGTCATGTTTTAGCAAAGAGACTGGTGGCATTTTTCCCTTGCCCTAAAGATTTGTGGAACTTTGAATTTGAGAGAGATGATTTAAGATATCTGGCAGAAGAAATTTCTAAGCAGCAAAGCATTCAAGATTTGTCTTGGGTGCTGTTAGAGGTATTCCACTTTAAAAAGGAAACAGTATAAAAGTTTGGAAAATGTGCAGCCTGACAATGTGATAGAAAAGAAAATCCCATTTTCTGAGGAAAAATTTAAGCCAGCTGCAGAAATTTGCATACACAACGAGAAGCCAAATGTTAATTCCCAAGATAATGGGGGAAATGTCTCCAGGGCATGTTGAAAGTCTCATCACAGGCCTGGAGGCATAAGAGGAAAAAATGGTTTTGTGGGCTGGGCCCAGGGTTCCTGTGCTGTATGCAGCCTAGGGACTTGGTGTCCTGTGTCCCAGCTGCTCCTGCTATGACTAAAAGGGGCCAAGGTGCAGCTCAAGCTGTGGCTTTAGAGGGTGCAAGCCCCAAGCTTTGGCAGCCTCCACATGGTGTTGAGCCTGCGCGTACACAGAAGTCAAGAACTGAGGTTTGGGAACCTCGTCTATGTGTCAGAAGATGTATGGAAACGGCTGGATATTCAGGCAAAAGTTTGCTGCAGGGGTGGGCCTCTTGTGGAGAACCTCTGTAGTGCAGAGTGGAAGGGAAATGTGGGGTCGGATCCCCCACACAGAGTCCCTACTGGAACATCACCTAGTAGAGCTGTGAGAAGAGGGCCACTGCCCTCCAGACCCCAGAACGATGGATCCACCTACAGCTTGCACTGTGTACCTGGAAAAGCTGCAGATGCTCAATGCCAGCCTGTGAAAGCAGCCAGGATGAGGTTGTACCCTGCAAAGCCACAGGGGTGGGGCTGCCCAAGACAATGGGAACCTATCTCTTGCATCAGCATGACCTGGATGTGAGACCTGGAGTCAAAGAGATGATTTGGGAGCTTTACAATTTGACTACCCTGCTGGATTTTGGACTTGTGTGGGCCCTGTAACCCCTTTGTTTTGGTCAATTTCTCCCATTTGGCATGGCTGTATTTACCAAATACCTGTACCCTCATTGTATCTAGGAAGTAACTAGCTTGCTTTTGATTTTATGGGTTCATATACCGAAAGAACTTGCCTTGTCTCAGATGAAACTTTGGAGGTGCTGAAATGAGTGAAGACTTTGGGGACTGTTGGGAAAGCATGATTGGTTTTGAAATGTGAGGACATGAGATTTGGAGGGATCAGGGGCAGAATGATATGGTTTGAGTGTGCTCCCATTCAAATCTCAATTTGAATCGTATCTCCTAGAATTCCTACGTGCTATGGGGAGGGGCTCAGCGGGAGGTAATTGAATCATGGGAGCCAACTGTTCCTGTGCTTATCTCGTGATAGTGAATAAGTCTCACGAGACCTAATGGCTTTATCCGGGGTTTCTGCTTTTGCTTCTTCCTCATTTTTCTCTTGCTGCTGTCATGTAAGAAGTGCCTTTTGCCTCCTAACATGATTCTGAGGCCTCCCCAGCCATGTGGAACTGTAAGTCCAATTAAACCTCCTTTTCTTCCCAGTTTTGGGTGTGTCTTTATCAGCAGTGTGAAAATGGACTAATACACTTGGTAATTTATAATTAATAGAAATATATTGGCTCATGATTTTAGAGGCTGGGAAATCTAAGATCAAGAGGCTGGCATCTTGTAAGGGCTTTCTTGCTGCATCATCCCATGGCAGAAGATAAATAGAGGGTCAATGGATGTGTAAAAGAGTTCAAATCTCATCATTTTATAAGGAACTCATTCCCCTGATAATGAACTCACTCCTGAGGTAACAGTGTTAATGTATTCATGAGGGCAGAGCCCTCATGGTCTGATCACCTCCCATTATGCCCTACCTCACAACACTAATCCAGAGTCTTAACTCAGATTAGCACCAGCTCAAAAGTCCAAAGTCTAGGATCTCTTCTAAATCAGATATGGGTGAGACTCAAGACACAATCCATCCTGGGGCAAATTCCCTTCCAGCTGTGAGCCTATGAAATCAAAACAAGTTGTCTGTTTCCAAAGTACAATGGTGAGACAGGTATAGGATATACGTTCCTAAGAGAAAAAAAGAGGGTAACGCCCCAATAAGTCCAGAACCCAACAGAACAAACAATGTTAAATCTGAAATCTTTTTTGACTTCATGTTTCACCTTCTGAGCACACTGGGGTGAGGATTGGGCCCCCAAGACCTCAGGCAGCCCAGCCCTTAGGCTTTGCTGGGCTCAGCCTACATAGCAGCTGTCATGGGTTGGAGTCTCATGCCTGCTGCTCTTCCAGTCTGAGGCTGCATATGGGTGACTCTATAGTTTTGAGGTCTCAGAGGTAGCCCTGCTCCTGTGGCCCTATTAGGCATTTCTCTAGCGAGTACTTTATGATGACTCTGCTGTTGTAGCATCCTTTGAAATGTACGTCAAGGTAGCCACAACTTGGGCAGTCTGCACACCTGCAGAATTGGCACCACATGAATACATATCACCAAGGTTTATGGCCTATACTTCCCAGAGCTGTAGCCAGAGATAAACCCTGGTTTGATTGAGCAGTGACTGGGCAGGCTAAAGAGAGTTGTGCCAGAATGCAGGGAGCAGATACTTTAGGCAGCACAGACAGTGAATGCTGAGGTCCCATAGATGCCTTTCTGGAAACTGATCTCAGGATCCTAGATGGGAGGGGCAGACCAGAAGACCTCTAAAATACCTTCAGAATCTCTGTTTTGATGAGTAGCATTTGACTTCCTTTTATCCATACTAATCGCTTTATGCAAGGGTTTCTTGGCCACACCCTTGCATGTTTTGCTTTTTTGTTCTTTACATACGCAAACTACTACTTTTCCATATTATTACTTTCTGCTTCCCTTTTAATAATGCATTTTGTTTTTACATCATTCTACCCTCTGGCATCTTACTATATGCAGTTAAAAGTAGCCATGCAGCTCTTTCAATTTTGTTTAGAAATTTTTTCCATCAGATATCCTAGTGAAGTGGCTATATACCCTGGGGTTTGTCTTCACACACCAGGAAAATTTAGGGAACGGACACACACAGGAGTTTAGGATTAGAAGTTTAATAGGTAGAAGAGAAGAGAAAGAGATACAGCTTCCTCTGTAAAGCAAGGGGTCTCTGATCAGAAAAGACTGGCTGGTAGTGAATGCACCGAGTTTTCAGTTTGAGGAGGTGGTATCTGATTTACATAGGGCTCACAGATTGGTTTGATCAGGTATGACATTACATAGTGCTTGGGGAAGGCTGGTTGCCCCACCCTAATCTTCTTATGCAAATGGACTTTCCAGTTGATCAGTGCCATCTTGTCTGCTCCTTAAAATACACATGGCTGGCAGAGAAGCGAAGATGGAGCCATGGTTTTGAAAATCTCTAGTCCTTAGTTCCTGCCAGCATTCACCCGTGCAAGCTTGTAGCTTGCAGGCTGCTCTTTGTTAGAAAATTGGGCTGCTTTTCATTAAAAAGGAAAACCTTACCGAGGACTACCATGCCTTTGCTAAATGACTAAGTATTTCCTTCCTAACTCCTATATCACTGGCTTATTGCCTTTAAATTCTGTCTTCCATGAAGCACTCAGATATGGGCACAATTCAGTCCAGTTATTTGCTGCTTCATATCAAGGATGGCTGTTACTCCAGTTTGCAATATCTTTTTCCTCATTTCTGTTTGAGATCTCAGAATTGCCTTTATTGTCCATATTTCTACCAATATTCTGATCACAAGCACTAATGTAATCTCTAGGAAGTTTTAGAGTTTCCCTGCAATTCTCTTCTGAGCCCTCATCAGAATCATCCTTAATGTTCTTTTCACGGCAATACAAGCTTTTTCTTGCCCTTTTCTCCAAACTCTCCCAGCCTCTACTTATTACTGAGTTTCAGAGTGGCTTCCCTATTTTCAGATGTTTGATAAAGCAGCATTCTGTGGGTAACCCCCCATATAGGCACTGAGGAATGAGAGCTAAGCAGAACCCTGGCACAGTTAGGGCTTGAAGAATATCTCCCTTTTAGTGTTACTACTCAGCTATTTCCTCTTATATAATCCTTTACATAATCATATATTAGTTTATAGAATTAGGGCTTGAAGAATCCCTTTATATAATCCTCTATATATAATCATATAATAGCTGATAGTATGAGTGCCTAAAGAATATTTCCCTATATATATGCCTATAATTATATCTGAGTTCATAATCAGAGGAATGCCTAGAGCAGACACAGTGCAGAGCATGATTTAAGGGAAAAACAGTTATACCAGGACAAGAATCTATGGCCCAGGTGGCAGTGTTCAGTATTGTAAAGATACCTGCTGTATGGCAGGCTTGGGATGAGAGCCACTCCTCCTGATAAAGGAGTTGTAGGACCTTGCTCCAGTTCTTGTGGAATGCTGTCCTCAGAACAGCAATCCACCTTGGTGACTGTGAACTTTATCAGCTCTTGCTACTGTGCTGCTTGAAAAGCATCTTCCCATAGAACCCATTGGAAGCTGCCAGAAGGTGGCGGTAACCTTGACAGCTCTGTCACTGCTATGTGACTTAAAG